>SNQN01007061.1:2871-26382 GCA_008642245.1 Bassia scoparia
ACGGTCACGATTTAATCTATGTATATACTTGTATTTCAATCTGGGGTACATTGAAGGTTTAAAGGGGTACACGTGTACTGTTCATCAATAGTACTGAAAGTCTTGTGTACCCCTTTACTGATTGTATGTACCTCTTAAAATGTAAAATGTACCCACTTATTTTGGTTTTCACGTTTTCATATAACATGTGGTTTTCACTGGATCCTGACTCTATATATATATATATATATATATATATATATAGATTTATATGAACATGTCTTTAATAATAAACTTAATTTAACACATTTTTTGAGCAAATAAGACCTCAATTTTTTTTTATTATTATTTGTATTTATCTAAATGTGAACATAATAGGCCTTTGTCATACTAAATTTTAGCCAGAAAAACATGGGTGCATTTGATGCACAATAAATTAATTGTACACTCAAATTATAGTGACCATTTTCGACAGTATAATGACCTGCTACTCACTTTATATCAATATTGTGATGAATAAAAAGAGTTGCTATATCTATCATACGGGTCATTATACCTTTATTCGCGGGGCTAGAGAGAGATGCTAGATAGAGAGAGAAAGCAAGCAGAAACCCTTTCACTCCAACCACACCCACCACCACCACCAAATAATGCGAACACCACCACCATCAACACCACTCCCATCTCCACTTTATTCCCATCCCCACTACTCCCACCGCCACCCCCATCCCCACCTCTGCCACAAACACAAGCACCACCACTTTCAAAACAGTCCTCCAACAACCAACACAAGCTTCGACCCCTTGCTTTCTCTTTAACGTAGATGCCACTTCTACTGCCTCCACCAACCCCCCTCCAGATCTGGAACAGGGGAAGGAGATTTTTATACCCTTAGAGGTAGAGAAATGTAAGAGGATCTGTGAACAATGGAAGTTGTTAGTCATTGGCAAAAGCTTTGCTTATGATTTCCTCAAATCAAGCCTTCTCAAAACCTTTGTCAATCTGGGACAATGGGATTTAAAGTTGTTGGGAAAAGGTTTTTTTCTCATCAAATTCTTTTCGAAAAATGATGTGCTGAAGGTTCTCGTAGAGGGTCCATGGAGTGTTTCAAGATATCCTCTGTTCCTGAAACTTTGGGAGCCAGGTTTCAAGCCGTCTGAAGCTACAATTGACTTATCGACTCCGTTATTTTATGGGTCACTCTCTCGGAGCTCTCACTTAAGCTTTATGATACAGAGATACTACAAAGGGTAGGGAATAGTCTGGGCAAACTCATGAAGATAAATGTTAGAACAACAGCGGTGGAGAGGACTCAGTTTGCTCGACTCTGTATTCAAATTAATCTGAATGAAAAGTTGCCACAAATGGTTTGGATTGGAAATATTAAACAAGAGATCTTAGTCCAAGACGCTACAAAATTCTGTAAGGCTATTGTCACGTTCTCGCCACCTGTGAGAGGTGCCCAAAGAAGAAAGAGGAGTCCACCACTTTAAAACGGAACCATGAAGGTGGCTGGCTAAGGGTAAACAAGGGAGGGCAACAACGGAATTCTACACATGCTGTACGGAATTCAAGTGGTCAGAAACAGAAAGAAATTCAACTCTAAAAAAGGACAACTTTTTGGAATCACCAAATACCTCAACCAAAAGGGCTTACAACTGGTCAGAGGAAGGTAGGAACGTGACAAAGACCAGGGCAATGACTTGTCCTTGGTAGTCAGTGAAGGAAATACAAGTTTTCCCACCCAAAAATTTTACACACAACATTTGAATCTTCATTCCCCAAGCTTGAGCTTTTTATCCAAAAATCCACTTGAAGTTCTGCAAAATGCAACGCCGACTGGAGAGGATGAGACCAACCAGTCTCAAAATTCCGAGGAACCTCATCCACTTGAAATTGTCATTCTAGAAATTTCCAAAGAACCCACCACCAAGTCACCTCCATCCCCCAACTCACCGTCGATTTTCGTGCTCCAAGAAAGCCACTTTGTGAAAGTGTGGGTGAAACCCAGGTTAGCACTAGTACAAAAACGTCTATTTGCGTCGCACCTTGTTACATATGACGCAAATACATCAAATTTTATCTATTTGCGTCGTACTTTATATAAGGGTGTGACGCAAATAGGTAATAAGTTATAAGAAAGTATTTATAGATCTATTTGCGTCGTACTTTTAACTAAGATGTGACGTAAATGGATTATTTATTTACGTCGCATTTTTTATAGTTCGACGCAAATAACTTTTGTTGCATTACTCTTTGTTTTAAAGTCGCTTGAACAGATTTCGGTACTACTTCAGTACTTCTTCTTCGAACAACAATGTTACCCTCTTTCTCAACTTACTCTCTTCTTCAACCTCCAACAAACCTATTCAATTAACGTAATTCCACCAAAAAAATTGCAACTTCAAGCCACAAGAAACCCACAAATCTATTCGAACTGTAGTAGAATAAAAATTTCAAGTTTCCAGCAAAAAAAATCAAAGCCCTAACTCATTCAAAAACCCCAATTCCAAATGTGAAAAACCTCAATTTCACATCTATTCGACCATAATTCGCATGCAAGCAAATCCTTAATTTTAAATTTACGAGCAAGTCTTGATTCGCGAGCAATTAGGTCGCAATTTCACTTGCAACTCATCAATTTTCGTCTAATTCAAGTCGCCCAATCATGTAACCAATTTGTTGTTAAATTTTGAATTTGTTTGGTCTTTGAATCTGTGTTTTTTGTTTGCCTAACTACATGCGAATCAAGTGGCAGAACGACAAGGGTTTAAAGGTGTTTATGGCGCGCTGCTAGGCTGTTACGGCTTCGAAACTAGGTCGGGTGGTTGAGGGTCGTGTTCCTTATATACTAGGCTGGTTTAGCAATGCAATTTGGAGCAAGTTTTTGAGGTTGAATTGATTGCAGAGTGAGCCACGAGTTGTGAGTCCTAGGCAGAATGGTGATTGGAGCTCTTTGGCCTCAAAAGGTATTGTGCTTTCCATTGTAGTATCTATTTCTCTGACTTGTTTTTATTGTTGAAATTAGTGACAAATTATTCTGTTAATGTCAYTRACTTGTTGCAAATTAGTGTAAAAWTTTAGGGTTAAATTTGYTGAATYGTGGTTTAGTTCTATATTACAGTATGTTGTGTTTTGTTTTGGTCACCGTTTTGGTTTCACTGGTTTTTCGTATTTGGGTTGCGTTAATTATTCAGTTTCCTCTTATGACTTGTTGAAATTACTTTTGGATTTTCATCTTTGTGAGGATTCTTACTTGATTTATATTATTAATTGTTCTTGTAAATTTTAAATTTTCAATATTACATTACTTAGGGTTTTGGGGCTTTTAATTTGGACTATTATTGGGTTATTGCAATTGATTATTTGAACAATTATCACTAATAAGACTCGAATAGTCGAATGTGATGATAATTAACGATTTTCTGATTATTATTGTGACTTACTACTATTTGGATGATTATTAATGATTTACTACTGTTGGGATGATTATCAATAATATGAGTTTGTGAATTTTTAGCATATAAATTCTACTAAATTTGATGATAATGAAATGATTTACTACTCTTGGGATGATTATCAATAATATGAGTAGGTTTTAAAATGTTGATTTATTTGGACTCAAATTTTAATGTCTTTTGGTACTATATTAAATTTTGTAATAATAATATGATTATTTAAGCTTTTCTAGCATGCAAGATCACTGTATGTAGTTCTAGAGCATGAGAAAGTTCTTAACTTCTGTTTCTTTTGTGCTCTGTTGTCTGCTGCTTGCTTGAATTTGCTTCCACTAGCTGCTGCTTTCGCTTTTGCTTCGGATAAGTATACTCAATTTACTGTATGGTTAAATGAGTGTGCTTCTATGACCCTTATTTATCATTGTTGTATTGTGTCAGTGTACTCTTTCTCTTTACTTGTTTTGCCTAAGAGTATTGCTGAAAATCTTTTCATTCAAATATCCTTGCTCAAGTTATTTTCTTTGTAATTTACTAACTTGAAATAATATCTACTGTAGGAAATTATTCATTTTCGTGCAATATATCATGAGTACATAGTCAAGTTTTAGATTCGGAATTGAAGCTAATTATTTTAGCCATTATCTATTTATGGACAATTCATAATAAGTTTCTTAATGAAAGAAGGGTTATGTGATAGTTTACGGTTGATATGCAAAGGTTTTTGTGACTGTATTCAAGCTCCAACGAACGCTAGTTACTGCGTGTATGGCTAGATGGGGGCTGTTATGGGTTGCTTACTACTGGTTTTTATGACTATATGTTTGTGCCCAAAACCTCATTTGAACTAGTACAAATTCGAATCTAAAATCTATCAAGCGTAGGAATCTGTTCAATGCCTCAGTAAACTTTTTTTGTTATTGAAATTCCATATTAGCATAACAATAGAATTATGAAAGTTGTAATGTCTACTTGTGTAATCATATATTTTTCRATAATATTGTATTTTGTATATGGATTCATTAGTATTATAATTATATTGAATACTATTAATTTTTTTTTGAATTCTGGCAAACCTATTTGCGTCGCACTTTAACTTTAAGTGCGACGCAAATAGCTTTTTTTTTAGTTTGGGCAAAGTTATTTGCGTCGCACCTCATCTTAAGGTGCGACGCAAATAGGTATTCATTTGCGTCACACTTTAGCTAAGGTGCGACGGAAATAGATATTCATTTGCATCGCACCTATGTGCGACGCAAATAGATTTAGACTCATTTGCGTCGAGGGCTTTTGCGTCGCTTCTAAGTGCGACGCAAATAGGTGTTTAGGGTGCGACGCAAATAGACGTTTTTGTACTAGTGTGGGAATCTCGGATTACAACCCCAATAACATTCAGTATTTGATAGACTCAGAGGAATTCCTACACGATCTGGATGCGGTGATTCCGGACCCGACAATGATGAGAAAGATGATATTCCATCCCCAGCTGGTTCCCAAAAAGTGGCTAGATTTGAAGGTCTTGAAAAGCCGAGGAGAGCTTCGTCCTGCCCACCTCCCTTTTATGATAGGACTCGAAGCCTTTCCGAGAGTGGTGCAAGTGTTATTCGAGTGGGGGATGGCGAAGATGGAAGACCATCAGGCTCGACAAGTGATATCGGAGTTCCTAGCAACAATGTTAGATCCTCATGTCTGCTTACCGAAGGAAAGACACCTCTTTCAACTCAGCCTGTTCACAAAAGAACTAGAAGTAATGGATCGTTCCAACTTTGTGGGGATATTTACCACATTGAAATGGGAAAAGAAACTTGAGCTAAGAGCATTTTAGGAACCTGTCGGAGCACTCGGGAATGAAAACCGAATAGGTTTTTCAATGAACCCAACGACAGTTTTGGAGTACGATTGGGAATGGAAGATTGTCAAATCAATTTATCCAGGGAAAGGAAAAGGCTTGGGGGAAGGGGATCCTCCTCCACCTCCCGTTCGTCCTAGAATGAACGTTATCTAGTGGAATGTGAAGGGGATCGCAAGGTCTCAATTCATCCCCAACATGAAACTACTATGGCAGCAGCACTCTCCACTTATGGTGGTAGTGACGGAAACACAAGTAAGCAAGGAGAATGCCAAGGTTATTTCGGACAAGCTTGCTTTTGATCGATATGCCATGGTGGAGCCTATTGGTCTGTCGGAGGGGGATCATAGTGATGTGGTACTCTCATGCTCTGTCTTTTGAACCCATTTGAATGGATAGGCAAGCCATTCATGGAGTACTTGAGGTGCGTGCTTCTTTGGAAAAATTCTTTCTGTCCGCAATTTATGTTAATGTTAATTTTACTTTGCGCAAATGCTAGTGGTCTGAATTTTCTCGCTAATATTAGTTTATGGACTTACCATGGGTGGCAATAGGGGATTTTAATGATATCTGGGAAAGGGGTGAATGATTTTAGGGTAGACTTCCAAAAAATTACAAAATTAATGCTTTTGTAAATTGTTTCACTACTTGTGGATTGTAAGATTTGGGCTATGTTGGCCCAAAGTTCACTTGGATTAAAAGGTGCAGGATGGGCTTAATGATGCAAAAATTGGACAGGGCCTTGGTAAATACAGAATGGGTAGCCATGTTCCCTAATGGGTCTCTAATACACTTGCCTCGAATTTCATCAGACCATTGTTCACTTCTATTAAACCTCACAAAGAAAGCCCAACAAAAGCCAAACGTTTTTCGTCTCGAGCCCAAGTGGTACTTTGAGCCCACTTTTCTGTCATTCACTAAAGAGTTTTGGGCTTCAAATGAATCATATTTCCAAACCAAAATTAATACATTTGCAAAAGCCTGTAAAACATGGAATAAGGAAGTGTTAGGGAATCTTTGGAAGAAAAAGGCTCGGGTATTGGCCAGAATTTAGGGAATACAGAGGAAGTTGAGCCAAAATCCATTCCAACATTTTTTGGTAAAACTAGAGGAGGAATTAATACAGGAGTTAAATGGCATTCTCCAACAAGAGGAGGCTTTTTGGATGGTTAAAGCAAGAGTTAATTGGATGATTGAGGGAGAACAAAACACCACTTTCTTTCATCGGACTGTGATGGTTCGACGACAAAGGAACCGTATTTTGCACCTTAAAACCGAGGTTGGTGAAGAGATTTCCACTCCTAAAGATATTAGAGAGCACATTAGAGGTTATTTTAACAACCTTTTCACGACATCTTTAACCTCGACATTGGATGATTTTGATGTCCCTCCTTTCTAAGCTCAACATGTCCAAGCAAATATTTCTCAAATGCCAGATAAGGAGGAGATTAAGCATGTAGTGAGATCAGTTTAGGAGCATACAAGGCCCCGGGTCCGAACGATTTCCATGCCATCTTATACAAGAAGTTTTGGGACATAATTGAAAGGGATTTAGTGGACACGGTTCAGCAGACCTTTATTTCCAAACAAGCGCCAGAAGATGTAAACAACACGATGATTGCTCTAATTCCGAAGGTAGAAAATCCGAATACCATTAAGCTCTTAAGGCCAATCAGTCTGTGCAATTCAAGTTATAAGGTAATTGCTAAGATAATTGCGAATAGATTGTGGGGAATGCTGCCGGAAAAATTAACACCAAATCAGAATAGCTTCCTCCCGAGTCAGGGAACAGACACAAATGTCCTAATAGCCTCCGAAATTGCTCACACATTCAAGCACTAGAAAGGGAAAAGGGGTTGGTTCGCGGTGAAGATCAATTTGGAGAAGGCATATGACAAGCTCGAGTGGAGCTTTATTCGAGGATGCCTGTTCAAGTTTGGCTTGGACGAGAACACAATACGATTAATTATGAGCTGCATATCCACGGTAACGACCTCGGTTTTCGTGAATGGGGTGCAAATAGAGGAATTTAAGCCTTCAAGGGGGATTAGGCAAGGGGATCCACTATCCCCTTACCTTTTCATTATTTTTATGGAAGTTTTATCTTCTATGATACATCAAGCTTGCAGTGAAGGACGATGGATTCCCGTAAGGATGGGGAGAAGAAAGGTAGAGATTTCGCATTTGCTATTCGCGGACAACATACTCTTTTTTGGTGAATGCATACCAGAAAATGCCCATACAGTAAGAAATATAATGGATTATTTTTGTCGAATTTCTGGGCAGACAGTGAACTTATCCAAAAGCACTCTTCTTTTCTCAAGTAAAACTTGACCCTACTATGAAATCAAAGGTTTGCAAAATTTTCCAACTAACCGAGACCTATGATTTGGGTATATATTTGGGCTTCCCGTTACTAAACCATCGACCCTCGAAGCGTTATTTGGAGTTTTTGATTCAGAAGATGAAGAAGAAACTAAGCACATGGACGACGGACACACTATCAAAAGCGGGTAAATTGGTTCTTTTGAAATCGGCCATTAATGCTATACCAAACTATTACTTTCAGTGCATGCTATTTCCATCAAGTATCCTGATGGAAATGAACTCGATCATGGGGCGATTTCTTTGGGGTAAGGTCAGAACAAGTAAAGGGATGCATATGATGAGTTGGCAACAAGTTGCACTCCCGTAAAAGGTCGGAGATCTGGGGCTGAGATGTTATAAACAACTGAACCAAGCTTACTTCCTAAAATTGTGGTGGAGAGGATAGTTAGAAAAGGATAATAACTTGGCCATCCAGGTACTTAAATCTAAGTATTGCAAAGAAAATGGGATTCGAGCATTTAACGGAGGATCACATATTTGGCGCAGCCTGGGAAAAGTGTGGTCAGTGTTTCGAGAAAGCTTACGGTCTAGCGTTGGGAATGGACATGCAGTCTCCTTTTGGAAGGATAGATGGGCCGATTTAGGGGTGATGAGGAGTATTCTTCATGGACCGCTTCAACAGGGTGAAGAAGATCTCAAGTTAAAAGATGTGATTCAACATGGGAAAATCATCCAAGAAAAGCTCTCTGTCTCCTTACCAGTGAAAGTGAGCCACAACCTGCCGCATTTCTTGATTTCTACAACAAATGACTATTGGTATTCCACTTTCACAAAGGAAAATAAGTTTGACTTTGGGATGGCTTTAAAGCAACTCCAGCCTTGCAACTCAATTGAAAATCTCACATGGCTATGGAAAACTAGAGATTCCCCCAAAGTTAACCTTTTTCCTATGGCAAATGTGGTTGGACCGTCTACCACATAAGGAGAATCTTGCGAAGAGGAATATTCTCAATTCTGCTACTAGCCCTCATTGCTCCGCTATAATTGAGGATGCCAACCACATCCTTAGAACATGTCTTAGCACCTTTGAAGTCTGGGATTTGTTCGATGTGAACCCCTTAATGAACACCCCCCTAAAAGATTGGCTTACTATGCATCTCATTTGTTCTTCCCCCACGAATGGCCATACCTTGCCATGGAGGCTCTTATTTTTGGTGTATTTTATGGGAAATTTGGTTAAGGAGAAATGAAGTTGTATTCAATCAGAGTTTGAATTCGTCACATTGGGTTAGGCAACAAACCTTATGGACTGCTTGTGAGTTCTTTTGCTTTGATCCAGAACGAGGGATTACAAGGAAACCACACATCACTAGTGGAAAAAAGGCTAAAAGCTCCAAGCTTTTATCCACTAAAAGCTCCAATTTTTGCCTGGTACTTTTGGAGCTGGTACTTTAAAAAAACATAATAAAAACTCCAAGAATGCCTGGAGCTTTTAATGGATCAAAAGCACCAAGCTTTTAAAAAACTGGAGCTTTTAGTGCATGAAAAACACCAGACTTTTAAAAAACTGGAGCTTTTAGTGCGTTAAAAGCTCCAGTTTTTATCAAAAGCCTAGAGCTTTTAAGTAGTATTTTTATTTTTTAAAAAATAAAACATAGAAACATATTTAAATAATAAAACATATTTAAATGATAAAATATATTTACATATGTTTTCTACATTTAATGTAACAATTGCCAAAAAGAACATAATTTATCAAAATCAACAAAAATATAATTTATTAAACACTTTAAAGTTGATAGTTACAAAATACAACTGAAACATATAACCATAGCATGTCTGATACTAATATACTTAGATTCTAATCTCTAAGTAACTATAACCTAAGAAGGAAGTAAATAAAATCTACTGATGAACACAAGAGAACACTGATGAATACAAATAAAATCTACTGATGAATACAAATAAAAGAAATAAATAAAATATAGCAGGGACAACAAGTAGCTAGCGGCAAGCATTGGCAGGCGGTGGCAAGTAGTAGGCGACAAGCAAGGGAGGAAGTGGGCAACAGGTAGCAACCAACAAATAGGTCTTTGAAAAACCTTGTACATATCCGAAACCCTTCGACCAAACTGAAACAACTGAAAATAGTTAAAATCTAATTTGAAATTAACAAAAATAGACAAAAAAAACCAAGACAATAAACCCCAAATGAAAACGAAAATCAACCCATAAATCAAAATGAAATTAACCCCAACACAAAATAAAATTCCAGAAAACAACGGAGATTAAAAAAACAGATAAAAATCATTAAACGAAAGAAAATTCGTACAAAAAAAATCAGTAAATCAATCCAGAAATTAAGCCAAAAAATCAAAGTGAAATTAACCTTAAATCAAAATGAAAATAACTCAAATCAAAATGAAAATAACTCAAATCAAAACAAAAACAAAACGATAGTTAACACATAATTAACAATGAAAATCAAAGTAAACAAGGCGAGCAAAGACCAAAAAATTGGACAATCAACCTAACAAACCTTAGCTTGGTGGTTGGGTAAGAAGGGATGAGCGACTGATGTTGATGGGAAAAAGACGACTGATGTTGGTAATTGGTGCTGCGATTGTTGTCGATTGCAGCGAAGAAGAAGACTAATGGTGGTGAGATCCGTGTTCTGAAAAGATTAGCTTTGATCGAGTAACAGAGAGGAAGAAGATGAGCGGCGTGAGGGTTTGTGAATTGTAAGGTGAGGGTTTTATTTCGTGGTTTAAGACAGTATTGAAAGGACTACTTCAAAGTACATGTATATGTTTGTTTTTGGGCTAAGCCCATAATTAAGTTGAAAGTTAAAATAAAACAAAAGTTCCCGTTTTCTAAAACCAGGAACTTTTAATAGCTAGTTAAAAGCTCTAATTTTTTTTTAACCTGGAGCTTTTGTTGTTAAAAGCTCCAGTTTTTAAATGCCTGCATCTTTTGTCAAAATGCTTTTAGCATTTTTTCTACTAGTGCATCAATCATGGAAACCAATACTGGGTGCTGCCTTTACAATGACCATAGACGCTTCGTTTGTGGACATAAGCATAGCTGCTGGAATAGCTAGGGTGGTAAGGGATGCCGAGGGTCGCTGGGTTCTTGGCTTCCAAGCCAGGAGACACACTGATTCAGCCTTGCTCTCCGAGCTTTGGGCCATCTGGGAAGGGCTAAAATTGATTGCTAGAAATAACTGGCAAAACGTGACCATTTGTGTGGATTGTTTACAAGCTGGAAGTAGGCTTAATGAGGCTGATTTTGCTAAGGATGCGACGTCTAACCTAGTGATTCCATGCAGGGAGTTGAAAGAGACTTTGTAAGGTGTGAAGGTTAATCATATCTCAAGAACGTGCAATGAACTTGCAGACTGTTTGGCAAAGGACTGTAGAAGTAACTCTGCTTGTAATATTCTTGATGATGTATGTTTGCTGTTAGAGCCACCAAGTGTGGTGCTTGACTTGTACCTAAGGGAACTAACCCCGAATGACTGTTAGACTCTCGTGGTTTTTAATTAATGTATGACTTTTACTTGCTTTGCATAAAAAAAATTTTATATTCGCAATAAATTTATTATGCATCAAATATAACTAAGATTTTTTGCCATTTTAAATACAATCAAAGGCAACATGATAAAAAAAAAAATAAAACAAAACAAAAGGCAGCACGATGAAAAAACAAATTAAAAGGCAGCATGATGAAAAAACAAAACAAAAGGTATAAAAAAGGAACATGATTTGCATGGAATAATAATTAATGGATGTCATGCCTTGATCGAGGGCAACATACATGGACGGGATAACTCCAAAATCCAAATCTTATAAGACAAACTAGTTTAACCTTTTTCTAAAATCTAATTTTGAGGTAAAAGAGACTCGTGCATAACGTGGCCAAAAGACCACCAAGGTCATTTATAAGACAAACTAGTTTAACCTTTTTCTAAAATATTTGAACCTGATTTCATCTTTTTTAGAAAAAATGGAAACTAATAATTCCACTTTTTGGTGGTCTACTCTCAATAATCCGATCTCAAAGTAATTACAGAATAATCTCAACTTTAAGGGTGGTCTTCCCAAAATAATCTGAACCCTCATTTTTGATGCTTTTGTTGATCCATTTTTGGCTTGTTCTATGTAAGAAAATGAGAGTTCAGGTTATTTTGGGAAGATCACCGTCAAAGTTGGGATTATTCTGTAATTATTTTGAGATCGGATTATTGAGAGCAGACCACTCAAAGGTGAAATTATTAGTTTTCATTTTCCCTTTTTTAATGGTTATAAACACATATTTTTTTCAATCTTTCTCTTTTCGTTTCGACTTTGTCACCATTTTTTCTTTTCTCCATTGAATTTTGAGAACATCCCATAAAAACACCACTTATATGTCTTCATGTTGTACCACCAAAGAATTGAACAACTTTGATTGAAAATCAAGGATCAATAATAAATAATTGTGTGCTTTTAGACTTTTCACCTCGACAATTCAAAACTTATAAAAAATAATCTAAAACTACACAATGAACGATTCATATATAGAGTACAATTATTGAAAAATTCTTTATTTGAATGTACCCCGTATTAGATGCAATGACATATTGATATACATACTCCTTTAAAAAAAAAAAAATTGATATACAATATTCCTTTCAATAAGATAAGAGAGAAAGAAAGTAAAAATTGTTTTAATAACAAATCATGTTAACAATTTGGTAAAAGAGATCTCACATGGTAGGTCATCCGATCCCACAATAGAATACAATATAAATTATCCAAATTTGAAATAAAGCACAACGTACAAAATATTATGCAACATTCGAATGGGGTACATTCTAATGAATAATAATAATAATAATAATAATAATAATATAATAATAATATTATTATTATTATTATTATTATTATTATTATTATTATTATTATTATTATTATTATTATTATTATTATTATTATTGTCATATATATAGATTACCACTTTTGTTTTGGATTGATCTTATAGATTTAAAAAATGACTTACCTATTATATATTTATTTGACTATATTTGGTTATAAACTCAAAACTTTATAGATATGACAAAAATTAAACAAATAGTTAAAAATAAATTTGACTTTCATTAACTTTGGTACTCTTTTAAAGTAAATAACATTAAAAAAATTTCATTTTTTTCTATTAAAGAAAACCATATCTAATTTGAGGAAATATATGAAGTGTGCCCTGGTGTTATACTATCTAGTGTTCTAATTGGTGAGCGAAGGTTAACTCAAATGGTTAAAGCTCACTCTCGATCGCAGGAGATCCTGGATTCTATACTCATCCCCGGCTGCCCTAATGGCTCTCTTAAAAAATTTAGTGTTCTAATTGCATTTAAAATTGCTCTAAAACTATTACTCTACACATCTCAAGGTGTCATTCCAAACATCAATATTTTATTTTTGAAAGAATACATCAACAGATTAATTATTATATAGTAACCATTCTTATAAGTAATGTATAATTCCGAAAATTATCTACTCACTTTAGTTACGGAGTACTTGTATTTGAACATGTTGTTACTGTTTTGTAACATGTGTACAACAAGAAATACATGAAGATTAATTTGCTAAGTTTCTTATATTGAATAATTATTATGGAGTTCATAAAATAAATAATAATATGATCTGAACATATAAAGTGAGGTTCCTACTACGTAGTATAATATTTGGGTTGATGTGTGAAAATTCTAACATACTTTTAGGAGAATTGTGCTTCCGTAGTTTAATGGTGTTCTAGAAATATGATATTTTTAATTCGAGACATACATTTTTATTTTAGACATTTTAGTTTTAGATTTAGAACATTATAACGTTAACACGATCGGAGCATATTGGAAAAATTAAAATCGTTGGAGTGAACTAATCAGAGTCTCGGACGCTATTCTTTAGTTGGTCAGTTGCTGTGTATATTCTTTTTATTTACTATAATATTCTTAGTTTGGTTTCGATCTAGCATTGATTCGGATGTGACTTTCAAATAAATTATGATCAAACTTAGAGTTATAATTATTTTCTAATCAGTCTAACTATTACAAAGGATATGAGGAACTCGATTAACGTAATTAAATAACTTTACTTCCTCAATCAGTGTCTTAATTACATTATTCAAATGTTAGATTAGATCACGAATAATTTTTAATAACTAAATGAATTCAATCGGATCCGAATCAAAGAATAATTTCATAATACGAAGCATACATTTTTTAAATAATATTGAAGGCATAATAGAGAAAGTCGGGAAGGAGAGCCTAACACAGTCAACACTTAGAAAAGTACTATTAAAAAATGGAACGTGATATACGTTGAATAGTGGATGATAATAAAGCTTGACATGATTGTTTTAGTAATAAAAAAATTTGGGATGTTTTTATAATTCATTCATAATCTTCAAATGCAAACTTCATCCGATTCTTTCAAAGATTCACATTGCGATTTGTTGGTATGTGAAAGTCATTATAGAATATTTTTTTTTAGTGCTGAGAGAGGCGTAAATGATGAGAATGAGAATCGATCACAAGAAATAAACTGATTTCAAGGCCGAACGTTCCCGAATGCCTTTATCCCATCTACCCCTGTGAAGTGAAGGTAATAACTTCTTATACGGAGTAGTATAGCTTTGCACTTTGTACACACCCTGCCTCAACTTGGCGGGCCCTAAAACACTCTTTAAATCTCTTGATTATTTTGTTAAAGTTATTCTATAATTGTTATTTTCTTATCTTATCAAAATTGATTTTATGTGATTATATATTTTGAAGTTATTTTGTAAAATCGGTTTTGAGATGTAAGTTGAAATGATGGTTTGCAAAACTGGTTTAATTGTTGAGCAAGTAAGAACAGTTGCGAAAATTAAGGGTTGAATATCTAAATGGTTTACTGACTGTTTTATGTGAAAACGTAAGTTGAGCACACTTAATTTAGGAATTCATGTGTTAGTGGCTTACTGCTTGGTTTTCACACATATATCACTGATATAAATAAACCACAAGTTATCTCATTACACTACTTACACTTGAACAACAAAAATAATCCGAGTCTTTTCAATCGTACAAAAATAGTCTGAGTTATTTCAATCATTTAATTTAAGTGCCAGACTATTAGTTTAGAGTTGCAATTGTGTTGTAATTTGTGTGCTTCGAGTTAGGTGGAACTCGAAGTGGATTTTGGGTTGTGAGAATTCAGAGATGCTTGTAAGTGAGAGTGAACTTGCAAGAGTTGAGAGTGCTCGAACAATAGTGGGGTTAGTTGAGAGACTTTCAAGTTTGAGTGGAACTTGAAAGAGGTCTTAGATATTGTACTAGACGTGACATTCATATATACTAGTGTCCCCCGGCGCGCGCACGCGCGCCGTGGTCCACTTTGATTTGTGATTATAATGTAAGTAAATGTGTTCGTTTTTTTCCAAAATACACATCATCTTGATTGCAATTAGTTGAATTATTAAGTTTCTATCCTCTATTAATAAATATAAATCTTTAACTTGTTTTTTCGTATAATTATATTAACGTATTACAAAAGTGGAACATGGTTAGTAATAGCGCTAAAACATGCATGTGAGATCTTTTCATGTTCAAATACAACGAAGAGCAAATAATATAAGTAGATAATTCAAAGAATTKCGATGACATTAGTAACAATCTGAAGTTTATTTCGACTTTGATTAATGAATAATATGGAACTTGTAGACATGGAGATGAATATAGTATATTATGAATTTCTACATGATWTCATCATTTTCCTTGCATTTTACGGAGACATGCAATCGTCAGTTGTGGAAAGCATCTGTACATCCATTTCATCTGCATGCTTTACTGAGTATTTCATACCATTCTCATCTGCAAAAATCATACCATGGTAAATTAAACACAAGATAAAAAGATGAAACATAATAGGGCATGGGAAGGAGAGTTTGGGTATATAGTCATCAAGAAGTAGAAACATTACTGAACATAGAATCCAGAGACGGAGGTTTATCACTCCAGAGCCGTTGTTCTGCGCTCTTCCTCGGGTCCACGCTCTACGAAACCCAAGCTAGGTGACCAGATCACATGGTCTGGCCTGAAGCATGCCTCTCTTAACCTCGTCGTTATGATGCAACCAGCTTTAACTTCTCGCAGTAGCAACCATTCTTAGCCCCCAAACGTCTGCTTTTCACTCGCCTGCAAAATCTATCGCCAAAGATCTATGAGAATACTGCGGACGCTGATTCTCGTATGCTCTCATTCCCTATCTTGCTATTCATATGGAATACTCCCGCTTGGCGTCCCTCATCCCGAACGCCTCGTCTCTCTTTCAAGGATGGACTCGTATAAGTTAACCGCAACTGATAGAGATCGCGTGACTACTGCGGGTGTTTTGATGAATTGATGTGTGAAGATAGAAAGGCGGCACAAATTATAAATCAATCTTTATGAATTTTGCAAGTTGCAGAAACCATCATGTGCAATATCTATCGCAACTCATGAATATGCAACCATTTTTATTAAATCAGCAAATCCAAACACCCACTTTAACTACCTAACAAAAGATCATGCAAAAAAAATTATATCCCAAATGTAAGAAAAGTGCATAGAAACAATTAGACTACCTTAAGAACAGCAGAATCATTCATATCGCCGGAAGGAAAAGGCCGCGTCTACTCTACTTAAAACAGTACACAATCGAACTTTTTATGACTAACAAAACGAAGTACAATATCTCATAACTTTGTATCTAGACTCCCCCTCTCTTGTGTTTAAAATAAAGGGGAACACTTCGGGAAAAAACTTCATCTCTCATCTACCATATTGACCATCTGAAAAATTAGAAGCAAACCATAGAGATGGGCAAGAACCACCAAATGCAGCCTACCCTGCATGTAAAAAAAATACCCCGATCCACTCCGAGGTCTATCTCACGCCATCTGATGTGGAAGATTTGGGTACCTCTAGTACCACTCCTTTAGATTATAGATGCTTGAGTAACCTGAGAAAACCTTGTACAAAGATGGTTGGAAACAAGTAGGGGCGTCTACTGATCCATAAACACCTGAGACAGTTGAGTTTTACAGTATGACGAATGTTACACGTGATAATTGCATCATAGGATCATACAGAGTAGAGTGCCTACGCTAGAGCGATAACATATGCCTCAATTCTCTGCGATACCTACAAAGTTAAAGAGGGATACTCATAATTCTTTTTGGAGCTAATTAGAGTTGACCTAAGGTGTAATCTTTGAACCACCTAAGACAAAGATGGACTGCCATACTCCTACAGCTACTTCATGTAAATCAAGAAACGGAAACCAGCTAAAACTGCATTCTATGCAGAAAAAGTTCGACAATTACTGACAGTAGAATGTGTACTAAGAGTTAAATGCGCCAAAGGCTTCATACCTCAAACTTGGAGAAAATTGGACTCGGTAAGTAATGGAGCGCCCTTAACTTGCAGACATCGAGGCCACTTATAATAACCAGCTAACTCCTGCTGTCAAGAAAGCCATCTCACTTCAAGCTAATGTTGACTATTAGCAACGAATAGTCACCCCAACCTCACAGGATCTATTATTCAAATACCAGGTTCAAAAGCACTAACCAAATACAACACATATCTCACACGATTAGAGATTCCAACTGGTAGCAAATAGGAATTAATAAGAACTGCTAGATTTTCTAGCTTCTATCCACAGGTGTGGACAGATGAAAGTGGAGAGTCAATAGTTTTTGGACCACCAAATGGATTAAGGAGATAGTAACCACCATAGATATCATCAACACATAAACCAGCTCTTCAGTATAATAACTCTTTCCGCTAATTAATTTAGCTATTCCCATAGCGACCCACTTACATAATCCTATACCAGATAGCGAGTACGTCAAATTATAAGTCGAATTTCGTGTTTTTGACGCCTTATATATTTCTAGAAATCAGATTGGTCGGAATGAATTAGCAATATGCGATATCAGTGAAAATAGCCTCTACCTAAAGGTCATGACGTAGGGTTGATACGATCCTGAAACACAGTATCAACGTCATTCACAATCATCGTAAAAAAGGCACTCATTTGAAAGAGGTGCTACACTGTTGCACAGATCATCTACTTGCACGATAAACGAGGAATGTACAAGAAAGAACCCTACATCCATAGAGATAAGAGTAAAGAAATCAGAGCAAACCTTCTGATGGTAGAGCTCCCAAAAATTTCTTCCAGTGCGAGAATGCCTTTGCGCAAGATATGTGAAGGGCTAATGATGTATTAGGCCCTATAACGCCCTATAGTGCTGTGATCAACCATTTGATATGAATTCAAACAGAGTACTACCCTGACTTGTGTTCAGGCAGTCGAGGTAACGATCGACATCCAACATATTTGCATACTAAACATAGATACCCATTATCTAATATTTTAATCAACTTCTTGAGATAAATCAGCAGGGAATGAGATCATTAACAGCAAGTCAGTTTCCAACTCAATTGCTCTATCGAACAATATAACTATGTCTCAATCAAGATCAGAACCAGAGGGTCGTCCCAATGCCCGGAAATGAGAGTAGTGTGATAATGTTGCACTCCGGCACATCACATTAGTCCGGTGCTGTAGCAACGACTTGTTTTCAAACAGATGGTGAAGGACATCCCTGGTCTGTAATCCGCGTTCGACCAAAGTACGGAGCAGAGGAAGGTGTTACTTCAAAGAAAAGTTTAATACCCTTCCTCAACACGCATATAAAAGCCTACACAGGTAATGTCTTATCATCAATTTCAATGGCTTTCTATGATTGATGCAACACAATCTCGAAAGTTAAGTTCCCTTCCACGATAAACTCTGAGATGATGAAACCACACGATATGTGTCCAAACGATCACTTGGCGAATCGTAATAAGTAACATTCTCAATACAATTAACTTACCACACACATATACAAGTACCTCACAGATTAGAACAGTCACATGGGTGCAAAATATTTTCCAACGCGTGGATTTTCACCCTTTCATCGCACGGCTTAGTTTAGACACCAAAAAGGTCGTTTTTTTGCCTGGTCACCTCCGTTCTCTAGAAATCATCTTATCTTCTCACAACCCTAATATAGGTTTAAATTCCCATACATCAATGAAATACATCAAGCTGTATTAAACACTATTTGAATTTATACATCGAATCAATTTCATGGCGCTAATCAACTCACAGAACAAAAATAGTAATAAGAACTGTACAATTTTTGTGAAATCAAGGAAAACGAAGGGAACATTGAGATATGAACTCACTATCAATCAGACGATTTGTGTGAAACAACTCCATATTTTACAAAAGGCGTCTTGAGAAGCTACGTCAGAGTCGCCATATATAGCGTATATGACGACTCACTTCAACATTCAAGAATAACTTATGCCAGAACACCCCGTAATATCACACTACTTTCGATTCGAATCGAAAAACATTCAATAGAAAGAAATAAAAAAAGCAATCAGAAACTTACCAGCTGTGAAAATGTTTGAATGATGGAGAAAGAGAGAAGGGCGATTGAAGTGTATTGATGGGGTATAGCACGTGATGGAGAGTGACGAATACGAGTTATCATAATAATGTCAGTTGCTCGCGGATTGGGAAGGTGTAGAGAGATGAAAGCGATGGCGAATACATTACAAATTGCGCGAGAGTTGTGTTTCTAAGGGTTGTGGCGAGATATTGAAGAGAGTTGCAAGATAGATCGAAGATAAGTATGTTGATTGACGGAGAGTTGCATAAGACTTATGATGGACATGCCGAAGTAAGTTGCGCCGGTTAAGATGGCCGAGCTTTTATACTGAGAGGATAATACTGCTATCCCCTCCTCCAAGGCCTCAAAGCAATCAGGATGGTCAAGCTGCGCAGATGAAGATGGGCATGACTAAAAGACAGGAGGGTGGGTCTCGGTTTCGCCTAAATTGGACTCGTGCATACGTAAGTAGAAGGAAGAGGGTAACCTCTCAAATAAAGTAGACTGACTCATGGCTGTTTCAGTCACGCAACTAAGAGTTAACAGGAAGAATCGTAAACAAATTCCATTTTACTTATGTACAGCTCCCATTGGATTGTATTTCATATCTAGATGAGGAAAGGTCTATATATACACCAATATACAATCCTCTATCTCTATCGCTGTAATGGAGCGCACAATGAAAGTAGTATAGCAAAAAGAGAAATATGGCTTGAACACTATTAGGCATCAATTGACGCGGAGGCAATCTCGCAATCAATTCATTCAATAGAACAGAAGAATAAGGTATTGTCATATCTCGCAGGATATTAAGTGTTTCCCAAACAATCATTTGCTCAATTATCACTTCGCACAAAGTAATAGCTTCTTCAGATACAAATGTTTCCTATCTGTTATTGCTCTCGCTACAGAAGCAACCACTTCGAACCATATTCACCAGTTTAGCAGCTATCAAGGGAAGGTGAACGAGATAGCCCATCTGCACCCTTCATGGATGCCGTAACCGTAGCCTATTCAATTCCCGCGTTTCTGGTGTGGCAAGAAAATTAGTGTGTGCAAGCATACATATATGCATATATTTTTCTAGTTGAATAAGCGGTTGTGTTTCGTCGCAGCGGGAGACCCACGTGAGGTATTAGAACAAAAGATGATGAATGATGAAGTGAAGACACATGATCACAATCCACAAAAGTAGTACCCAATCAGATTAAAGAGCAATTTAGAAGCTTAAATAGGCGTGTTGATCGGTGAAGCTCAATGCAAAAGACCGTGATGTCCCAGCGAGATCTACTTCAGTTGATGCCTTTTTCTATTAGGTCTTGATGTGGGACATTTCCATCCTGAGGAATATGATCGATGGGGACGGTTAAGGCAACCCCCTTGATGATCCCTCTCATTGTAGAAATTGAATAATCTTCGGCCTAGACACCATATAGACTTCAGGTTCCTTCGTCGCGATAGATAAAGCCTGGGTCCACTGTAACTGAACACCAGATCGATAATCATCAGCAACTCTTGATTGCAGGTGAGTCGTCGGAGGTTACTGAATTGCCATTGAGTTTCACTAACGACATCTTCCCAAAAATCATGCTGAGACAACCGCTTTAATATCCCATACTGATACGTTCATATCAGTCCCGTGTTTTTACAATAAAGTCCCGATCATTAGATTTAGTGGAGGGGTGTGATTCACAATATCCAGACTAACCTGTGGACGTGACCCTACCTCTCCAAGATCGGAAAGGGAGAGGTATAAGTGACTCCTGACTATTCAGGACTGAAATGTTATATGTATTTTTGGATTTCTTTCATAGTCCGAAGCAAGCATTATGTCAGCAGACAATACGGTACTTAACTCCAACCTCTCCCTTGGACGAGTCGCGCACACATCCTTAGCAAAACCGGCTTCTCACAATCAAATTACAAAATGCTGTCCGGATTGACCACTATCTCCACCTCGTAGTGCTGTATACACTGTCATCTGTGGTCTCTAATCTATGGTACAGTTTCACACGACATATTTCGTATGGAGCGATCCCCGATGGTGCGCACCCTGAAAGAAACATACGAAGCTATGAAGTTTTCCAGAGAGTGGTTATGAGAACCTGTCCTACCCTACTGCCTCCGTCAGCTCTCCACTGCCATTGAGCAAAGAAGACTAGTGACTTCGATTAAGCACACTGTTGGGAAAGAGGGAATATGTTCATGTAAGGAATAAGACCAAGTTAAAGACTATCAATAGAAGTACTCTACAAGGTGCCAGATGCGATATCCCCACACAAAACGTCAAAGAACCTTCAATTGAGATAATGAGCGAGAAGTTCAGTACGTAGGCGCACATCTCCATCTTACTACGACAGCGGTGAGACCAAGGGGTGCCGACAGGAGTGAAGACTTTTCCCTTATGTTAGCGGCTCCAAATAGACTGCTTCCAGAGCTGAAATAGTGACTCGCAGTTGAAGGCTAAGTGTTCTTACTTCTAAATATTCTGATGGGCTCTAGGTAAGAAGTTATGGAGCGAGACACCAGAAGAGATCACAAAAAGACTTCGTGCCATAACAGTGACTCTCATAAGGAGTTCTGATTGACACCTTTCCTCATGTGAAGGAGAAATGCAGGATATAGGATCTCTAAAGAATAAATCGCCCAACATAGTTTTTATTTGTTGACCCCACAATGAGATTAAGCACATCAGAGCAGTACACAAAAAATGTAGTCTTCTTTTGGTCTACGCCGATGAACTGATTAGCGATAACACGAACAACATAGCACGTGCTAAAACTAACTCAATGAGGAGATGAGAATAGATGTCTTCTTTCGTCATGCAGCGAGAGTGTATTTATC
This sequence comes from Bassia scoparia, assembly GCA_008642245.1. NCBI lineage: Eukaryota > Viridiplantae > Streptophyta > Magnoliopsida > Caryophyllales > Amaranthaceae > Bassia > Bassia scoparia. The sequence continues at coordinate 24,841 of SNQN01007061.1, forward strand.
ACGTCGCAATGTGTGATTTCGTTGTAGCAGGTTTGATCCTGTACCAAATGGTTTCGGTCGACTAAAACAACAGTTGCAATTTCATCAATTAATTCACAACACGGATGTATAAATGTATTGTCTAGCGCGTACCAAACACCTACAACTCTGACGCAATAACGTAGTGAGAAAATTGGGTGCTCTACCACATGTGCGTAAATACAATGAGCAGACTATGCCTCCGACCATAACAAAAGTCATACACCTCTGCTCTTGTGGTCGGATCAGGTGTTGTACCCCTCACCTTCGACCCTATGAGCCTCGCTAAAGGACGGTCTCTCGATAATTTCACCGAGGTAGCATCGCTCCCACTATTCGTGGTGGCATACAATGGCTCGAAATGAGCTTTCAGGTTTGATGCGCGGTCTACATACAGAGGATCAATCATCTCAACGCAAATCTCGCTCTAACACAAAGATAGTGCAACCATTGTTCACAAAATAGATCCGAACGAGTAGAACAAAGACAAGCACTATTTGTCGTACATTAACAAATAGTGTGATGTGATTCTCAAGACATGATGGTGAACTGTAGCTTGGTTAAAAGCACTTTATAAATTGGATAGCTCAGCGCACCCAGACCATGCAACCTGATCACAGACGTTGGTTATCTAGCAACAACCATCTTTCGTTCTAAGCAGTTTGGAACAGGACACGGTGTGAGAGGCTTACATTGTGACTCAACTTTGTATCAAGTCAAAGTCGATAAGAAGAAGCAGGTGAAGTCATGTCATGAGGTTCCAACTTCCATCTGAAAGGCGAGAGAGACCTATCGAATAACCTACCCGTGCGCCACACTGTATATCTGGTATTGATACGTTAATACCCAAAGAAGTGTGTTTTAGGAGTGTACCGTCAGACTGTAAAAAGTTTTTTTAGGTATTTTTAGGCAATTGTATATTTTTAAGTTCTTACACATGAAGCAATGACATCGAAGGCAAGAGATAGCACGGAACTCCCAAAAGTGTAAACCAAAACTACGTATTCAAATATAGGATACACATGGCAATCTCCAAGAAAGCGTCAAGGCGCAAGGGTACCTAGTAAACTTCTGTACGGAAGATTGCCGCCAAAATTGTGCGACAATAGCTTGACTTAGCACATTGCTGGCATTCGATGTATGTAAGGAAGCACCCAATTGTGATTCTCTTTGGAGAAAAAATATAATGCAAACCACCAAGTTTAAATCACCAACAAATGAACAAATCAAAAATACAACCCTTTTTTTCGCCCCATATAGATTTGAGAGTGTTTAGCAGTTTTAAAATTGCATAGGACTAAGATCTATGCACTGCCGATCAAAACCAAGCAGAGGCTCGTCTTTCCTCTACTATCACCAAAAGATTATTCATCATTCACTATATACTCAATCATCATACATCAACCATTTGATTCATACATATAAATTACAATGTATTAAACAGGAAATTTCATCATACCTAAAACAAGTTATTAATTCACAGCAATCACACCGAGTAATATACAGGTGTAATACAATCGAGCT
>SNQN01007062.1:18566-30815 GCA_008642245.1 Bassia scoparia
GAGGATGAGCGTATATACGCTCATGAGGAGCGTATATACGCTCATACTCAGCGTATATACGCTTCACACAATGAGCCATTCGTGATGGAAAGTTTGTATGCTTGTATAATACGCTGAGGAGCGTATATACGCTGGGGGCAGCGTATATACGCTCAAAGGCAGCGTATATACGCTGCTCCTCAGCGTATATACGCTCTTCAAAGCGTATATATTTTTTCCAAAAAATCTGAAATATTTTGATTCGGAATAATTCTTTGCCATACGTCTCGATTTTCTAAGATAACGGATTATTCTAGACGCCTCCTTTCGCAAGAAAGTATGTTTCTAGAACATTCCGCGTATTTTCTAATTATTCATGTATTTTCTGCGTATTCTGCGTATTTAAACATTGCAAAATTCATAGAAAATCATAGAAAAATCAGAAAAATAATTTAAAAATACTGGCGGATTCAGAAAAATGTGACGGACATGATGAACATCAAAAAGCATGAGAATCGCGTAACTGTTTGAAAACCTTTGAGTTTATCGAGAAAACCGAAAGAAAATATTTTTGCCTTGCCTTTGACCTTTGCTCAATAGTTCCGAGTACGACCTCACGTATTTCCAACTTTTGTGAGTTCAAAGCATCTTTTCTGAGTCGAAACAATCGCGAGACGCGGTATGTTTCATCACGGATTACTCATTTGGGGAGACACATTTAGGTGTTTACAGAAGCCCCCACTTTGACTGAGTCTGGAGAGACGTAAGTCTCGTAAGACGAAAGTCAAAGTATTCGATTCGGGACGGAGAGCAACTCAAGACGTTCTGCGACCCTGAGTTACCCTTTTCGCCGGTACCTGCAAAACAAAGGTTAGTTTTACCTGTTACCGCGCCCCATGCGGTGTTATGCCCTTGGAAGCGCCTGGATCCTCGGGTGGTTTTCTCCCTACGGCTGACCTTGGCTTTTCGGGAGAGTTGTGATGTGTGTATGCGGAATTTCTGGTGCGGGAGAAAATTCCAAAACCCGAAGAATGCGCGGAACTTCTTGAGCGGGAGAAGATTCCAAAACCCGAGAGATGCTGACGGAAATTCTATAGCGGGAGAAATTTCCAAGACCCGGAGATGTGCTGACGGAACTTCTGTAGCGGGAGAAGATTCCAAGACCCGAAAGATGTGTTTGCTTGAGATTTCTGTAGCGGGAGAAACCATAAGACCCGAAAGATGTGTGCTTGATTTCTGTAGCGGGAGAAATCGTAGACCCGAAAGTTGCTTGTGCTGGATTTCTGTAGCGGGAGAAATCGTAGACCCGAAGTGTGCATATATGGAATTTCTGGTGCGGGAGAAAATTCCAAAACCCGAAGTGTAAAGGAGCTGTTGTGTGAAGAAGCCCCCACTTTGACTGAGTCTGAAGAGACGAAAATCTCGTAAGACGACAGTCAAAGTATTTGATTTGGGACAGAGTAATGCAAGTTCCGTCGGAAACGCCTCGTTCCTTCGGAAAGTTCCCCTACGGCTGACCTTGGCTTTTCGGGGAAAGTTGCGTGCAGCAACAATCGCGTATAGCGATGAATGCCGTATAGGCATGTGAGTGATGAATTCCTTCGGAAGCGCCTCGTTCCTCAGGAAACCTTCCCTACGGCTGACCTTGGCTTTTCGGGAAGAATGTTGCGTGTAGCAACGATCGCGTATAGCGATGAATGCCGTATAGGCGTGTGTAGGCAACTGCATGTAAGATGGGCCCTAGCCTCGTGTTGAGGTGGTGCAATGTGTAATGTGCAATGGAATGTGTTTGTGCAGGATGCATATGCATGATGATGTATGTAAACTCAATGCGCAATGATGCTTATGAAGTGTTTGCAATGGCTATATGTGTAATGCAAGTCTATTCTTAGATCTAATGCATGAAATGACCAAGGAAATTGACTAATGGTAAGATGTTTTTGGATTGCGGGATGGAGCCGTCTCAAGCCCCCATTCGAGCAAAGGTGATGCATGTGATTGCAAGTGAGCCCCCAACCCATGGGATTTGGGTGTGTGGGAATGGCTTAGTTTGTGGTGTTGATGGTTGGTTTAGTGGGTGAGCCCCCCAGCTTGATGAGCCTTCGAGGTTAGGGCAATGGTTGATGTAAGGCAAGTGAATGTTGTGGACTCATGGGTTTTGGCTTAGTTTTTTGTGGTGGTAATGGTGAGGGATGTGATTTTGATTTGCCCAAATCAGTAACTTGAGCTGAATGCTGCATGAGGAGAGAGGAATGAGGGATGTGATTTTGATTTGCCCAAATCAGTAACTTGAGCTGAATGCTGCATGAGGAGAGAACATGGAGGAAATGCTGCAATGCGATGCTTGGAGGAGAATGCATGATGAATGCTGCAGAGTGATAGCCTAAAGATGAGTTGAGGAGAGACCCTTAAGGTGCATGAAAGAATAGGCTAGAGGTTCAAGAAAAGACAAGGCTAAAATTTGTGACTAAGGGTAAGTGAATGGGGAATTGATGTGGTTGGCTAGATGATGTAGGTTCAAACTCGAGTCTATGTCGGGTTCTACACTAGGAATTTGCGCTTCTTACTTTAAGGGAATCAAACCATATGATGCGGTCGAACCTCGGGAAGAGGCTTCCTACGTATCCTTACGGAATCAGACCACCGTAGTTCTGATGATGATTTGGACAATGCCTCGTGCGAGAGGGCTTTTGTGGTTGTAATGTGAGGCTGTGGTTTGAGGGTTGAGAAAAGGCTCGATGATCGCGAAGTGACCCACGGTGCGCAGTGTGCTTTTTAGACTTTTGCTTTTTGTTTGAATTGGGCTTTGAACTTTGGATTTGCATTGGATTGATTTGCATTTGTGATGACTGGTATTGAACTTTGATTTTTTGCTTTTTTTTTGCTTTTTGCCCATTTTATTCTTCTCTTTTTTTTTCTTTTGCACATGTCTTTTCCTACGCACCGTTTGGTCCAAAGGGTTAGGTCGATGTGGGTGATGAAAGAATGATAGGCTGAATGATAGTGTTTATGGCTCAAAGGGTTTGCAAAGGATTTTGATATGATGAAGGGAATGGAGGGAAGAGGTTATTTGTGGAGCTATGAAAGAAGGCCTCTCTTGGCAATGTCCATTGAATTGTGAGGTCGATCATTAATTTGATTCCATTAAAGTTAGAAGCACAAACTATATGGAGGCTAAAGAGGATGAGAAAAAAGAAACTTTTATTAAAAAAAGAATTTATTACAATGAGGCTAATTGCAGAACTTAATCCTAAACCTAATGACATAGACTCGAAATGGAGAAAAGAAAAGATACATAGTCTAGGGAAAGGGACTCTCCGACTCGGTCCTACAGCTAAGACTCTGACTCATGTGAATTGCAGAAGGTCATTCTCTATGTCCACTCCAATGTCGTAGACCTTTGCGAATGTGGTAAGGCCTCGATACTTGAGATGATCTTTGTATTCTGGCTGGAGGTTAGAAATGAAGGTCTTGACCATCTCTTCTTCAGTAGGAGCGGAGACTAGGGTGGCAGAAACTCCTCTCCATCTAGTCAGATAGGTGGTGAACCCCTCGTTCTCTCCCTGGTTAAGGATTTCAAGCTCTCGGAAGGATGTTTGGGTCTGAATGTTACCCTTGTATCTTGCCATGAATGCGTGGATGATGTCTTCCCAAGTAGCTATTTTTTTCTCAGGAAGTGAAAAGAACCACTTCTGACATATCGGTTCCAAGGAAAGGGGAAAGACCATTGGAAACAAGGCAGGAGTCAATCCCTTTAAGTGCCATGGTGGTCTTAAATCCCTTTATATGGAATCGAGGGTCATCAGTCGGCTTGAACTTGGGTATGTCTTCGGCTGAGAAATCCTTTGGCAGTTTGGTTGCAAGGTTGGGGTCAAGAGGAGGTTGGTCTTGGTAGAAGGTAGGGTCGGTGGCTTTTTTAATTGCCTTTTCAAACAGCTTGTCCAAAGGAGGACCCGCAGTCAACTCCTTGATTTGAGCTTCAAGCTGTTGAACTTGCTCGGCAAGCTTTTGGAGCTTTTCTTGTTGGGAGGCCATTTTGTGGTGCTAAGGCTGATGGGTAATGAGTTGTTAAGGCTGAAGGTTGGAGGAAGGTTAGGTTTTTGGATTGGGCTGAGGGTGTGGTGTTAGGGCTGATGAATGATGAAGGTTGGAGGAAGGCTAGGTTTGGATTGGGCTGAGGGATCAATGAAGGTTAGAGGAAGGTTAGGTTTGGACTGGGCTGAGGGCTCAAACTCTTTGGGTCGAGCAAGGGCTATGGAGACGGCTTCACCCCTGTTTCAAAAAGAAATAAACCCTTAGTGAACTTCCTTGGTCATTATTGAATACATGAATGCAGATGCAAATGCATGTCCTAATTCCATGGTCATCTTTCCTAGAATGAATATATGAATGCAAGGTGCCCTTTCGTTTTTTGGAATTTTTTTTTGAATTTTTTTTTTTTGAATTTTTTTTTTGAATTTTTTTTTTTTTTTTTTTTTTTTTTTTTTTTTTTTTGAAAGGGCACCAAATGACGTGAGAATGATATGCATGTCCTAGATGTCGAGCCTGTGTTGGCTGAATGCAAGGTCAAACCTAATGTGAGTCTAAAGTCAACGTCTAAGGTCAAAGTCTGTGCCTACCCTAGTAGTCAAGTGTCAAGACCTAAGGTCAGAGTCTATGAGGACTCTAATGGTCAAGGGTCAAGACCTAGGGTCAAAGTCTGTGTCGACTACGGTCACAGACTAAGGCAGAAGTCAACCAAAGTCACTATGGGCTATGAAATGCATGATGTGAACTAAAAGATGACCATGGACTACATGAAAGTGTTGTGTTAAGGTCTAGAACTGTACAATGGCTAGGACCCATACATACACATATATACAAGACACATGATGACAAGTCAACTATGGTCGGTCTAGGTTAAGGCAGAGAGTGTACCACGCCTAAGGGCAGAGCTTGGTCCAGTTTTCACCACTTGCAATTAGCGATGTATGGCCAAGATACCCCTTATGCACACGCATCAGTAACACGTGCACACACGGCATGGGCGGGATAGGACTTGCCTTAGCCATGCGATCAATTAACCACATGCAACCAAGGTAGTATCCCCCCTTATGGTAGTCTCGAGCATAGAACATGCCCATATTGAGACCAAGGAGCCTAAGGCGCGACCTTATTCGAAAGGTCACATGCAAAATGCAAAATCCAATAAACGTGTTGATGGAATTACGAGACTTTTCAAGTCTGTCCACTTCACCTAACGGTGATTATCCCCAGTGAAGTCGCCAAATTGTAGGACGTGGGCCGCGCCCTCAGCGTATAGCGGGCGCGCGGCTTGGTACTACATCGAGGTGCTTTGCGTGGGCTTGAGCCACGGAATCCCGCACGTGAGTGCGTTGGGGTAGTGTTGTCGAATGAGGGGAGTCGCCACCGTGCCTAGAAAGGTTATTCACGGACGCCCGAAACGTTGGTGCCAAATCAATGGCCCCACGTCCAATCAAGTAACCAGTCGTGGGTTCGGGGACATGGTACGAATCAGATCTGTAACCCAATTCGCCCGCATGTAGCGGCCTCTATTCGGTCTCATTGCAATTCCATTCATCATGATTATTGAATGCACATAACTTACGTTTTTTAGCACCTTAGAAGCGAACTAACCCTAAAATTACTATGAAAGTGTGTTACTATTATGCACAAGAGACTACCTAACCTAGAAATTGTGACCACTTTGTATTAATCATGTTAAAACGGTGCCTAAAACAGGTTGTCCATAGTTAATCTGATTTAAAGTGATTCACATAATTCCGGTCTTTGTTTAGCAAAATATATACAAAGTTATACAACAATGACAATATGAATAATATGAAGTGTATAAACTTCAAAGTATATGCAAAACTCATCTTACCCTAAATCTGCAAAGAAAACAAAAGTTAGTTTGTAAAACGAAATGAAACGAATCCTTTGCCTTGAATCGCTACATGAAAACAAAGAAAACAATTGTTAGTCCATGATAAAACGCAAGCGCAATGGATCTTTCGCCTTGAATTGCTATACAAGAATAAAGAATTGTTAGTATTGACAATGGATAATAATAATGAAATGAAATGAAAAGAATGAAAACCAAAAACCATGGAAACATTGAAAGTCATTAAGAAAACCCTACATATTTACATGAAACGATTAAAAAGTGAGTTTCTACATTGTTTAAATTACATTAAAACTCATAACAATGGTTAGTCAAATTAAAAGAAAGTGAGAGAGAATTATTGGTGAGTAATCTCAGAATTCAACCTTTGTTATCGCTTGTTGATTCGAAAGAGAATCGATGCTTTGAATTAAAACGAATGTGTGATGTGTTTAGAGTGTTTTAGAGAGAGAGAGAGAGAGAGAGCAATATGCCTCGAGAAGTGTGCGTGAAGTGTATGAAGTGAAGGTGTGAAGTCGTGTATTGTGCGTGTGTCGGACTGAGCAAGGCAAGGGTATATTTATAGGCACGAGGCAAAACGAGGCAAGCACAACCCTGCGTATATACGCTGAGGATGAGCGTATATACGCTCATGAGGAGCGTATATACGCTCATACTCAGCGTATATACGCTTCACACAATGAGCCATTCGTGATGGAAAGTTTGTATGCTTGTATAATACGCTGAGGAGCGTATATACGCTGGGGGCAGCGTATATACGCTCAAAGGCAGCGTATATACGCTGCTCCTCAGCGTATATACGCTCCTCAAAGCGTATATATTTTTTCTAAAAATCCTGAAATATTTTGATTCGGAATAATTCTTTGCCATACGTCTCGATTTTCTAAGATTACGGATTATTCTAGACGCCTCCTTTCGCAAGAAAGTACGTTTCTAGAACATTCCGCGTATTTTCTAATTATTCACGTATTTTCTGCGTATTCTGCGTATTTAAACATTGCAAAATTCATAGAAAATCATAGAAAAATCAGAAAAATAATTTAAAAATACTGGCGGATTCAGAAAAATGTGAGAACATGATGAAAAACAAAAAGCATGAGAATCGCCAGCGTAACTTGTTTGAAAACCTTTGAGTTTGTCGAGAAAACCGAAAGAAAATATTTTTGCCTTGTATTTGACCTTTGCTCAATAGTTCCGAGTACGACCTCACGTATTTCCAACTTTTGTGAGTTCAAAGCATCTTTTCTGATTCGAAACAAACGCGAGACGCGGTATGTTTCATCACGGATTACTCATTTGGGGAGACACATTTTCAGGTGTCTACAGTAGGTTGAGTCGGAGAGCCCCTCCACCTAGATTTACTATTTGTCCATTCCATTCCTTTTGTGGAGTCTATGTCAACTAGGATTAAGTCTTGTCATCTCATTAGCCTTCCACAATAATAAAAATTCTATTTTCTTTTCTTAGCCTTTCGTGTGCTTCGACTTCAATGAAGAAATGCTAATCAACAAATGACCTCACAAAAAACGAAAAAAAAAAAAAATGAAAAATAAAAAAATGAGTAAATTGGACATGCTCGAGAGGCCTTCCTTCATAGATCCACAAAAATATCCTTCTCCCTCCATGCACCCTATCACAAGTACAAATCAAAGCAAAATCCTATGCAACCCCCCTTTGAGCCTTCTTATACAAACAAAGACAAAAGAAGCCGATTCCTTTTCATAGTGCCAAAGAGGCACAAAGCAAAGAAAAACAAAGTAGAAACCAAAAACAAACTGTGGTTTAAATAAATACAAAAAAAGAGGGAGAAAGCCAACAAAAAAAGGGTCAAAAGAAAAACATTCAGCAACAAGGAGTGATAAAGTCTAAGCCCAACTTCACACATTGCAAAATTCACAAAAGAAACATCAAAGCAAACACGAAAGCGAACATACATTGCAGCAAGTTTACTAAAAGCCTCACACCCCACACCCAACCTACGTTACAACCAAAAAAGCCCTCTCCAAATGAGCATTGTCCAAGCCTAGTTAGGCCAATTCCCCACAAGGTTTCGTCCTAGGCAAAATGAGGCATCAATCGCACATACGACCTCACGAACTATGATCGGTCTGATTCCACTTGGATACGTAGGTAGCCTCTTCTCGAGTTTCGACCAAATTAATAAAAAACAAAGAGGGCATTTTCATCATCGTGTTGGTTTGACTTTCTAGAAGTCTGAAGCACAACTTCTCTTTAGTCTAGAACTTGACATTGACTCGAGTTTGAACCTACATCACTTAGCTAACCACATCAATCCCATCATTGTGTCACCCATAGTCACAATATTGAGTATTTTTGTTTTGTAAATACCTAGCCTTCCTTTCTACAACCCTTTAGGACTCTCTTACTCATCCTAATGCAATCATTTAGTCAAGCTCTTGCTCATATAATCAAAATTGCACATCAACCAGCTCCAGCAAGCTCGGGGGGCTTTGCCTCAATAGTGTCATGTCTAAGCATAAGGTCCACTTCTCAAAGTTTAGGGGGATTGCATCAACAAACAAGTCCTCATTACTTGTTCCTTTCCCAAAGGAGCAGAAAAACTTGAGTAGTCACAACCGAATCTAGAAGCAATAAACATGGCACATCAATGGTAAGTCCAATAAGGCTGGGGGCTTGTAGCATCATTAGATTGAGTCTCCACGTATGCAATTGACTCTACAAGGCAAGGTCATAGTTCGTCGAGAGCTTTACATTGGCATAAGGGTTCTCATTCCAGCAACACGCTCTCTGCTTGAGAGAGCACCAAACTTAAGTTCCTGACTTAAGCATACATCATGGCTAGCCTTAAGCATGCATCCAAAAGCAAATGCACCACTACTTGTGCCCAACAAGTTTTGCATTGATCTTCGCAGTACCACTCGGAGTCATTCGAGGCTTACAACAAAAGAAGCAAGCTCCTTACATTTGAAGTACATTCAACTTTAGTAGATTAAGGACCTTGTGCGCTCCCTATGCCAAAAACATATTCGTCACCATGTTATTCAACAAGCAACAAACTCATGTTCATGACTTGAGTTAGCACCATTTCTCGGCATATCAAAACCAGGGGTGTAGATACATACATTTATCCCTACCCAAAACGGCCAATGATAAGACACCCCTCGCAACACACAAGTCAAATCGAGAGAGCTAGGACCTTGACAGGCCCTAAAAAAGGCAGATTCCCTTGCACCGGACACTTCCAGATATTTAACACCTCAAAAAATAAGTTTTAATTTTCAAATAATTTTAACTTTTTTAAAAGAATTTTTCTAGAATTTTTCAGAATTTTTTAAAATTTTTCTAAGCATTTTTGGCAATTTTCGGAATTTTCAACAATTTAATTAATTTTGCGATAATTAATAAATTATGAAAACAATTCCAAAATTCACGAAAATTTAACACAACACACTATTTTTCACGTTTTACATATTTTTTCATTAATTTATCGATTTATGGTTTAATATTTATGAATTTCTTAAGCAAAAATGCAAAACCGAGAAAAGCGGGCCATCCCGGGGTATTTTGCCTCAAGACACGCGTCCCGAGGAAGCCGAAAATCCCGAGCATCGTGATAATATCAGCCATAACCGCAATAATATCAACTATAATCGTATAAAATCACGTATATATTTTATACGATTATATTAGGATATTATTTCATTACAATCTCGCTATTCGAGGTAAAGCAATCTCGAATATCGCAATAATATCCGACGCAATCGCAATAATATCAGATAATAATTGTATAAAATCACGTACGATTATATTACAATATTATATCATCGCAATCACACTATTCGAGGCAAGGAAAATCGGTCGAAATCTAGGTTGATATTGGGCGCAATTGCGCCCAGTTTTGAGCGCTATTACGCTCAGTTTTGGGAGTAATTGCGCCCAAAAGTTTCCTGTTTTGGCTGATTTCGACCCTTTCCTATAAATAGGGAGCCCCCTATTCATTTAAGGCTAGAAATTTTCATTTTGGACGCACACTCTTTCACTCGTCCAACTCTCTTTCTCTCTTTCTCTCTCTCTCTCTCTCTCTCTCTCTCTCATTCACAAACACACTCAAACACATTCAAAGGTTCTTTTGCAATAGATCTAGGAGGTTTTCAAGGGTTTTAAAGGTTCGACAAGGGTTCCTAAGGCTCCGAAGCTGCCTCCTTGGTCTTCGACATCGTGTTGCGAGGTAGGTTTGAGGCCAACGTCTCAATTCTAAACCCCCTTTTTGCATGCTTGTTTAGAAAATCGACTTTCTATGTAATTTGCATGTAATATTGATTAACAAACAATTTGATGATTCAAATTAAAAGCAACCTTAAGGCATAACTTTAAATTTCTCGTATGAGTGTTTGCATACTTGACTCACCACCACAATATGCTTAACAAAGACCTGCAAATTTCGTGTTTCACACCTAATAAGATAACTATGGACAACTGGCATTAGGCTCCTGGAATACGGAATTAACAACACATGCCACAACAAACTAGACACTATTTGCATAGTATTCTGTTAAACAACCCGCCTAGTAATTTTGCATGCTTAGGGTTTAAAACGGAAAACTGTTTGTTGTTGTCTTTCGGACAATGAACTCGCAATAACTGAGTAGAGGCCGCTAGATGCGGGGGGGTGCTTGTGCACTACTTCACCCTTACCCTTGTCCCCTAATCCAGACCTTTGGTGCACTACCAGACATGGAGTCCTTTGCCTTGCTATATGCAATTATAGGCAAGGCTTAAAACGGGTTCCGCAGCTTCCCAAAAGAATTGCGGTGGCGACTTCCTTTACTGATTTAGAGTATAAACACACAACTCCAGACATACTCACAATATGCAAAAGCAAGAATTCAATTCTAGCAAACAGAGCCGCCCTTAAATGGTACCCCCCGGAGTTGAGGGACCGAATCCAGTCCGGCCCGGTGATGCCTCGACGCCCGTACAATTTTTTGGCGACTTCGCTGGGGAATTCACTAAAGCTAATACCTTTAGTGATCTGTGGGTAATACTAAAATTGTTATGCGATTTCAGTGTCCTTAAGACGTCATTGTGTTTTAGGCATCCTGTATTACACGGAACTTAGGTCGTTGGCACTGAGTTTCCATTTTCTAGGCATCACATCTCATATAAGTGTGTTTTACACTCGAGACAAGACCGGGGGGCTCGCTTAAGATTGGCGCTGGTGCACTACCTATGTAACTAATTCTTATGCTTGATGCCCATCCCCACCATGATGCGTGACTGCGTGCACTACAAAGCCGTAATGGTTTAGACGTCCTTTGATCATCACAACGGGCTGGATGTGTTAAGGATCATTCTGAGCCTAGTCATGGGACCCTTTTGGACACCCGGACTAAACTGTTCGATAACGTTGCAACTGACTCTAGGTGGCTGGACTTTTGTTTTTCTTTTGCATATAGTGTTCATGCTAGCATGACAACGTGCTACGTGCTTTTAGACTAAGGACCCTAGCTTTGCATACATAACAAACAAGTCATTGAGTTAGCTAACAGTTCTCATATAACAAGGTTATCATTCCTTAGGCATCGTAATGTCGAAGTGGTTGTAAACTAGATTCATTAGGCATTACGTCTTTTTTTGAGTCATACAATTGTAAATGAACGTCGGAAAATGAAAAACAGGAGACAAAAGCAAAAAAAAAAAAATTGTGAAAAAACAGTGGAAAATGAAAAAGAAAAGGCGAAAGACAAATTTTCGACGTTCATGCATTGCACCACAGGTTGATTCGACATGGAACTTAACTTTTAGTCCATGTGCAAACAGGGTAGGAACCAACAGTTGAGCTCGTAGACATAGGGTTCGTTCCGTGGTTTTCAAGCAGCTCTTTACGTTAATGTTATTTGCAAAAACCTCCATGTGCCTATGACGCTAGTTGACAACGGCTCCGCAATCAATGTTTGTCCACTAAGGACCGCACAGAAGCTGGGTGTCTCTCAAAGTAAGATGCAACCTCAGAATCTATCTATTCAAGCCTATGACAACAGCAAGAGAGACACTCTAGGCATAATATGGCTCAACATTACTACAAGGCCAGTTGAAAGAAGGGTCTAATTTCATGTGATTGACATCAAGCCAACTTTCAACTTGCTACTAGGAAGACCATGGCTTCACGAGCTAGGAGCCGTCCCTTCTACACTCCACCAAAAGGTGAAATCCATTGTGGAAGGTGAGCCCATCACAATCGATTGTTCTCCTATGAGAATCGAAGCAATTGAACAACCCGTAATCCATGTCYAGCACGATGAGAACGATGAAGACTTATGGGGTTCTACCGTAGGAGTCTTGGAAGAAGATAATGTCCCTTTTGACTTCCATCCACATTCCAA
>SNQN01007063.1:0-35163 GCA_008642245.1 Bassia scoparia
TGCTTTTTGATTTTCATCATGTGCGTCACATTTTTCTGAATCCGCCAATATTTTTAAATTATTTTTCTGATTTTTCTATGATTTTCTATGAATTTTGCAATGTTTAAATACGCAGAATACGCAGAAAATACGAAAAATACTCCGGAAATACGTGGAACCTTCTAGAACATTCTAGAACTCCTTGCTTGGAGAGCAAGGGTGTCTAGGTGCGTCGAATCAAGGGAAATCACGAATAAAATCGGAGGAAATCAAAATATTTCGAGGTTTTGGGAAATATATACGAAATCATTGAGCGTATATACGCAGATGATGAGCGTATATACGCTCATCAGGAGCGTATATACGCTCCATTTGCTGCGTATATACGCTCAACCATCACATACGAAATTGCCAAAATTCTATGGAAAGTGAGCAGCGTATATACGCTACATATGAGCGTATATACGCAGGAAAGCAGCGTATATACGCTCATATGCAGCGTATATACGCAGGGTTTCCTTGCTCAAAATTTGCCTCGTGCCTATAAATACTCCCTTTGCCTTGCTCAGTCCGATACGCTTCATACACCTTAACTTCATATACTTCATACGCACACTTCTCTCTCTCTAAAACACTTTAAACACATTATACATTCGTTTTTAGTTCAAAGCATCGATTCTCTTTCGAATCAACAAGCGATAACAAAGGTTGAATTCTGAGATTACTCACCAATAATTCTCTCTCACTTTCTTTTAATTTGACTAACCATTGTTATGAGTTTTAATGTAATTTAAACAATGTAGAAACTCACTTTTAATTTGTTTCATGTAAATATGTAGGGTTTTCACAATGTTTGCAAGGTTTTCATTGGTTTTTGGTTTTCATTTCATTATTATCCATTGTCAATACTAACGATTCTTTATTCTTGTATAGCAATTCAAGGCGAAAGATCCATTGCGCTTGTGTTTTATCATGAACTAACGATTGTTTTCTTTGTCTTTATATAGCGATTCAAGGCGGAGGATTCGCTTCATTTCAGTTTTACAAACTAACTTTTGTTTTCTTTGCAGATTTAGGGTAAGATGAGTTTTGCATATACTTTGAAGTTTATACACTTCATTTTTTCTCATCTTGTCATTGTTGTATAACTTTGTATATATTGTGCTAAACAAAGACCGGAATTATGTGAATCACTTTAAATCAGATTAACTATGGACAACCTGTTTTAGGCACCGTTTTAACATGATTAATACAAAGTGGTCACAATTTCTAGGTTAGGTAGTCTCTTGTGCATAATAGTAACACACTTTCATAGTAATTTTTAGGGTTAGTACGCTTCTAAGGTGCTAAAAACGTAAGTTATGTGCATTCAATAATCGTGATGAATGGAATTGCAATGAGACCGAGTAGAGGCCGCTACATGCGGGCGAATTGGGTTACAGATCTGATTCGTACCATGTCCCCGAACCCACGACTGGTTACTTGATTGGACGTGGGGCCATTTTGGCACCAACGTTTCGGGCGTCCGTGAATAACCTTTCTAGGCACGGTGGCGATTCCCCTTACTCGACAACCTACCCCAACGCACTCACGTGCGGGATCCGTGGCTCAAGCCCACGCACAAGCACCTCGATGTAGTACCAAGCCGCGCGCCCGCTATACGCTGAGGGCGCGGCCCACGTCCTACAATTTGGCGACTTCACTGGGGATAATCACCGTTAGGTGAAGTGGACAGACTTGAAAAGTCTCGTAATTCCATCATCATGATTATTGAATTTTGTTGCATTTTGCATGAGACCCTTCGCATAAGGTCACAACTTAGGCACCTTGGTCTCAATATGGGCATGTTCTATGCTCGAGACTACCATAAGGGGGGAAACTACCTTGGTTGCATGTGGTTAATTGATCGCATGGCTAAGGCAAGTCCTATCCCGCCCATGCCGTGTGTGCACGTGTTACTGATGCGTGTGCATAAGAGGTATCTTGGCCATACATCGCTAATTGCTAGTGGTGAAAACTGGACCAAGCTCTACTTTTAGGCATGGTACATCTTTGGACTTAACCCAGCCGACCATTAGTACTCCTAGAACTGGACCCTAGGTGGTTTGAACTCATAAATCATGTTGTGTGGTTACTTTGAAGTGCATATGTGACTTAGGACTCTTAGCCTTGTACGTATTAGACTTAACACATCACATAAGCATATAGATCATGATCGTCTTTAGTTAGACATAGGATTCAACATACATTGCATATTACACCATCATTTTGTAAAAGGTCATCCTTTTTCCAAAAAAAAAAAAAAAAGCAAAAAAATCGAAAAAAATACAAAAGGGGAAAGGATGACCATGCATTCATATAGTTTTTGCATTAGGATCATGCATATAGGAAGACGGTCATGTTAGGTCATGCATGAGTCTTTGAGTCAAGTGAAGCATCCAATTAATCTGTCGTCTTGTTACTTGGCAGAATTCAACATTGAGCCCCCCGTTTGGACTCGCAAGGCTAATCAAAGGCTAGTTCGAGAGCAAGTCAGTCACTACACCATTCCATCTCCGCAAAGGCAACTTTTTCAGAGTCCACCAAGTCCATCTCAATCATTCACCATGAGCGACGAACACGTTAGGAAGATGGATGAGCTCGCTGACACCGTGGCAAACTTAGCCAAGATGGTGGAAAATCTCACCGCCAACTCTTCTTCTGCTGCCATAGCTAAGAACATGGAGAAGATGTTCAAAAGACACTTGGATGGGGCAACTTACTATGAAAACACTGAGAACGAGATCTCCCCTGCTGCCAAACTCCCTGACAAGTTTTCAGCCAATGATCTCCCTCAATTCAAGCCTACTGACGATCCCCGTTTCCATCTCAAGGCTTTTAAGGCCACCTTGTCTCTCAAGGGGGTCGACTCTGCCTTCTACCCGAAGGTCTTTCCACTCTCGCTTGCACCTGTGTGCCAGAAATGGTTCTTCTCCTTGTCTGAGAAGGAGACTGAAACTTGGGAGGATGTTGCCCTTGCTTTTATGACTCGTTACAAAGGGAACATTCAAAGTCAAACCTCTTCTCGTGAACTTAAAATCCTGAAACAAGGCGAGAAAGAGGGATTTACTGCATTTCTCTCTAGATGGAAAGAGGCTGCTGCACAACTGGTTCATGCCCCTCCTGAAGTTGAAATGGTGAAAGTTTTCATATCGAACTTGCAACCAAGATACAAAAATCACCTTCGCTATTTGGGCCTAGATACTTTCGATAAGGTCTACCACATTGGTATTGCCATTGAGGATGACTTATTGAAAGAAAACAGTTCTAGCAATAACAAACCGAAATGGAACAACAAGAAGGACAATGCTGGTTCTTCAAACAATGTTTCTGCACTGCAAGCTACCTCTGGTTTCCCAAGGAATCAAGGTTATTATCGTCCTAGGCGTGAGTATTTCCCATTGGGCATGACTTACACTCAAGCACTTGAACGACTTCAAAACAAAGGGAAGCTTACACCTATTGGACCCACTCCAGATCCTCAGAGGATAAAAAGAGTAGGAATTGGAATCCAAACGCCTATTGCAAATACCATCAAGGCAGAGGCCACACAACTGAGGACTGTTTTAAGCTAAAGGATGCGATCCAAGACATGGTAGAGGATGGAAGGCTCCCACTTCCACCAGGTGCAAAAAAGCCGAACATCACATCCAACCACCTCACTACTCTCATGATTTCTGTTGATGAAAGAAACACTTTTGACCCTACTGTCCTCATCTATCCAGTGGGTCAAGCTCGATGTCACTCTACTCTTTAATGACACTTCTGTTAATGGCTTATGGGACAGCGACGATGACGACGACTACTATGAAGGCGTCGCGACCTATCAAGCCATGACTGGAGAAGATCTTGAAGAAGAATTCCAGGATCAAGAAATCCTCAAGGCGCCAGATGATGTGCATGTACTCACAAGGAGTGGGCGTGTTCCTGACGCCACCCCCCAGCATGAAACTATTCCTACTCAAATCATCCCACCACAAGAAGAGAATCCCATTATCAAGCAACTTAAGAAAACCAAAGCCGAACTGAACGTTTGGCAATTGATCGTCACCTCGAAGAGTCACCGTGAGGCTCTCCTCAAAGCTCTCACTGAAATCAATGTCTCGAGTGAGACAACTCCTGAAGGGTTGGTTAATTTCATAACCAACCACGCTGTCTCTCCTTACGTAGTATTTTCTGACGATGATCTGCCTCCTGAGGGGCCCCATCACAATAAGGCCCTTCACCTCACTGTGGTGTGTAGGCAGTTCAATATTCCAATGACTTTGGTAGACAATGGATCTGCCATCAATGTTTGCCCTTTGAGAACTGCTCAAAAGCTTGGGATCGCAATAGATGATCTTCAAGCTAATACTCAAACCATTCGTGCTTACGACAATTCAAAGAGACAGGCTCTTGGAATCATATGGCTCAACATTGCTGCTGGACCAATTGAAAAAAGGGTGAAGTTTCATGTGATGGATGTCAAAACTTCATTCAATCTACTGCTTGGACGTCCTTGGCTGCATGAACTAGGCGCTGTCGCCTCCTCTTACCATCAAAAAGTCAAGTTCTTACTTCATGGCGCTCCGGTAACTATCGATGCGTCTCCCATGAAAATCCAAGCAATAGGGAAGTCTACCTTACAAGTCCAGCACGACAATGAGGATGAGGAACTTTGGGGTTTTTCGACTGCTGTGATTGAAGAATCCCCTTATGATGCCAATCTCACTATCCATGCTATACTGAAGAAACAAGGCTACTTCCCTGGAATGGCCTTAGGATCCAACAAGGAGCATCTTCATCCTCTCTTCGATCTGCCGCAGAAGAATGACAAGTTCGGACTGGGATACTCTCCTACAAAAAGAGAAAATAAGGGAGCAAGCACTGAAATACGCTTCCTTAAAGAAGAACGAGCTTAATAGTGGGCCACCACTCGCCCCTTACGAGCTTACTCTCAATGGCTACTTTATGCGAGATGGAGAGGATTTTCCGAGCTTTGACTTCCCTGAACCTCTCCTAACTGCTGATGGCAAAAAGTATCCAGGACTCGAGGTCTTTCAAGACTGTGACTTCATCAAAGATTGGGTCAATGATCCTGTCAAAACTGCAACCCCTGTTGATGATCACTTGGGCTTGGGTCTACTCTTTGGTATGGAAAAGGAAGAGGAAGAAGCTACTGTTCAAAAGGTGGCGAGCTACGAGTCCTTTGACCCAACTAAGCTGATTACTCCTGCAAATGACATGGTTCGAGGATGGCGCAAAACCTTGAAGATCACTGCACCTGACGGCCGCAAGTTCATTTCACTGCTGGAGAGGGACCAATGTTTGAGGAATCTGAGTCTGAGGAGGGTTCTGAGTCTGAGTCTAGTCCTAAGTTTAGGGAGTCTAGTGTTAGCAAGGTCAAGGACGGTCATGTTGGACCAAATAAACCTGCTTTGGAGTCTAATAATGTTCTCTCAACCTCTTCTGAGGTTTCTGCTTTCGATGTAATGATTTCTGAATTCAATAAGACTATGCCTTTCGCTTACTTCTCGTCTTCTTCTCCTCCCTTAATTGACTGCTTTAATTCTGACGCTTCTAATGAACAAAACGATGATGAACTTATAAAAGCAATGGAAAAACATGAGCAAAGAAACCCCATCATTGAAGACACCGAAGAAATCAACATTTCCAGCAATGATGAGCCACAAATGAAAGATAGGTCTCAGCCTTACTGCAGAAGAAAGGGCACAGTTAGTCCAGACTCTCAAAGAATACAAAGATGTGTTCGCATGGTCTTACAGAGACATGCCAGGGATCGATCCAGAGATTGCCGAACATACCATACCATTAATTGCAGGGGCAAAACCTGTCAAGCAGAAACTAAGAAGAATGAAACCTGATATAGCACTCAAGATTGAAGAAGAGGTGTCAAGCAGTTAGAGGCAGGTTTCATTAAGACAGTGCATTACCCAGAATGGATTGCCAATGTAGTCCCAGTCATGAAGAAGGATGGAAGAGTCCGAATGTGTGTTGATTTCCGCGACCTCAACAAAGCAAGCCCAAAGGATGATTACCCGTTACCACACATAGACATCCTGGTGGATAACACTGCAAATCACGCTCTGTTATCCTTCATGGATGGATATGCAGGGTATAATCAAGTAAAGATGGCTGAAAAGGACATGGAGAAGACAACCTTCATCACTCCATGGGGAACATATTGCTACACAGTCATGCCGTTTGGTTTGAAAAACGCCGGAGCCACCTATCAACGCGCTGCCACTACCCTTCTGCATGACATGATGCATAAGGAAGTGGAAGTATATGTTGATGACATGATAGTGAAGGCAAAGGAACGAAAGGATCACAACGCCGTCTTAAGAAAGTTCTTCGAGAGGCTTCGCAAATACAAGATGAGACTCAATCCACAAAAATGTGCATTTGCAGTTACTTCTCGAAAGCTTCTTGGGTATGTCATTAGCAGCCGGGGCATCGAAATCGACCCTTCAAAAATCAAAGCCATAATGTCCCTCAAACCACCTTCAAACGAAAAGGAGATCCGAGGATTTTTGGGACGTCTTCAATACATCAGCAGGTTCATCTCCAAACTCACTATGGTGTGTGAACCCATCTTTCACAAGCTTAAGAAGGATGAACCAAAGACTTGGGACGATGAATGTCAACAGGCTTTTGACAAGGTGAAAGAGTACCTCTCCAACCCTCCAGTTCTCTTACCACCAGTTCCCGGCTTACCACTACGGCTCTACCTTACTGTCACTCAAACAGCAGCTGGAGCGATGCTTGCTCAAGAAGCCAACGGGAAGGAAAATGCCATATATTATTTGAGTAAAAAGTTTCTCCAATATGAGACGAGGTATTCCAATACGGAGAAGCTTTGCCTTGCATTGGTTTGGGCAACCAAAAAGCTGCGGCATTATCTTCTTACCCACACAGTCCACATTGTCTCGAAGGCTGATCCATTGAAGTATCTCCTGGAAAAACCTGCTATGAGTGGGCGCCTATCAAGATGGGTGGTTATGCTTTCCGAATTTGATCTCAAGTATGTATCCCAAAAGGCCATCAAGGGAAGCATTGTTCCTGAATTTCTAGCCAATTCGCCCGGAGAAGCAGAGCCAGAAGACTTTGAATTCCCCGACGAGGATCTATTGATGACTGAAGACGGGGCCTGGTGTTTATACTTTGATGGATCGTCAAACCAAAAAGGATGCGGTGTGGGCATACTTCTGGTATCGCCAGAAGAAGAGCACACGTCGATTTCCGTAAAGCTAGACTTCAATGTTACAAACAACGCAGCTGAATATGAGGCCTGCATAATTGGGTTAGAATCAGCCATGGCACTCGGAGTTGAGAAGTTGAGGGTATACGGGACTCTTCCTTGATCATCAATCAAATCTCTGGGAAATGGAAAGTCAGAAGTGAGAGTTTGGCCCTTTATCAAGCACATCTAGAGACAATTGCCCGACATTTCAAAGAGATAGAGTATACCTACCTCCGCCGAGACGACAACCAATTTGCAGACGCTCTGGCTAAGTTAGCTTCGATGATCAACATCCCCAACTCATTGACCCATATGCCATTAGTCATCGAAAGGCGGCAAACCCCAGCTCATGTCAATGCCTTAGGGGATGAAGAACAAGACCATTCGTCAAGTGAGGGAAATGAGCCTTGGTATTCACATATCTTGAAGTTCTTGCAAAACAATGAATACCCTCCCCAAGCCTCGAAGAAAGCACAAACAGCCCTAAGGCGATTGGCATCAAACTATGTGCTACACGAAGGGGAATTGCACAAAAAAGGCTATCACGGTCGCTCATTGCTTTGCATTCCTCAAGAAGAAGCAAAAGTGATCATGGATAACGTGCATGGCGGCGTGTGTGGCACGCATATGAGTGGGAAAATGTTGGCGAGAAAAATTATCACCCTTGGTTATTATTGGATAACCATGGAAAAGGACTGTCACGACTATGTCAAGAAGTGCGACACGTGCCAAAAGAATGCCAACCTGCAGCATGTACCTCCATCCCTGCTATATACTTTCACTTCCCCTTGGCCATTTTCCACATGGGGCATTGACATAATTGGAAAGATTACCCCTCCAGGACAAGGTGGGCATGAATTCATCTTAGTCGCCATCGACTATTTCACAAAATGGGTGGAGGCAGCCTCCTATGCTACTCTCAAGCTAAACATGTGGCAAAGTTCATTGAGACAAATATTGTTTGTCGCTTTGGAGTGCCACATGAAATCATTAGCGACAATGGAACTCACTTCCAGAAAGAGTGCGCTGAGTTGATTGCTAAGTACAAAATTCAACCATCGGTCCTCCCCGTATCGGCCGCAAACCAACGGAGCTGTAGAGGCAGCAAACAAAAATGTGAAGACGATCATCGCCAAAATGACTGAAACTTACAAGGATTGGCCTCACAAGCTCCATTTTTCTCTTTGGGGATATCGAACTTCAATTCGGACCTCCACGGGATACACCCCTTACTCACTGGTTTATGGAACAGAAGCAGTTCAACCAATTGAATTGGAGGTTCCATCACTCCGCATTCTGCTCGAAAGCAAAGTCCCCGAGGCCGAGTGGGTCCGTGCTAGATATGATGAACTCACACTTTCGGATGGGAGGCGCCTCGCCGCCTTAAACAATGTGCAAATCTATCAACAAAGGATCACGAGGCATTTCAACAAAGGTGTTAAGCCTCGTAACATCAAGGAAGGTGACTTGGTGTTAAAGGCATTGAGGAAAAATGTTTTAGACCCTCGTGGCAAGTTCCGTCCAAATTGGGCAGGTCCCTACATAGTCAAGAACATCTTATCTGGAGGGGCCGTGAGGTTGATAGATATGAATGGCGACGAGTTTGCAAGCCTCATCAACATGGACCAATTAAAGAAATATTACATTTAACTCCACAAAAAGCCTTGAACCTACCCTTCACCTCAACCATATGAACTACGAGAGGCCTGATTCCACATTGGATACGTAGGCAACTTCTTTTGAAGTGCGGCCCCATTAATAATACTTCCCCCCATTTCCCTTTGCTCATGTAATTCAAAAGGCAAGAAAAACAACGAATAATGTAAATAATTGTAAAGTAAATAAAGCGTTGTTTTTATTAAATTTTATTAAGTTCATATAACATAAGTGCTAATAAGATAAAATATGGCACGCAGGCCTGCAATAAAAGCTAAAGAAATAAAGCAGTCAATCTTTCTTCTCCTTGTCCATCCCACTTGCATTTGCTTCTTTGTCCATCTCACTCGCTTCCTTTTCCACTCCACTTGTACTCGCTCCTTTGTCATAAGTCTTCCTCAACTTTCTTTTCTTGGGCATAGTCTTTTCTTGAGCATGGGTCTTGGATTTCCTTGACTTCTCCTCATTCAGTGGGCCTAGTCGACTCCAAACAGGTGCAGTTCGTGGTCCAAGTCTGTCCTTGACTGAGTTAGCAGTAGTTCTTTCCGAACGCTTAGGGTTAGGAACAAAGGCATCTTTATCATCCAAAGGTCGTTTCTTCTTAAGTTCGTTCCTCTCCGCAGCCCTATGGTCAGCACGAGCCGTCGTGTTGGTTGCAGTCATCCACTTCTTATAGAAACGCGAAGTGTTCGCATCACGCTCATCAAGATCCAATACCTCCAGCTTAGGGCGGGCAACCCAAAAATCCACCCATCTCTTCAAGGAACGCTTCACAATGGAATGATTTGGAGGCCTACGAGTATCACGATCTGGGATGACTTGTTTCCTGCCATACTGACGCATTAGACGGACAGGAAAATAGAAAGTCAATGCCCGCAGACCACTAATAGTCAAGCCCTCCTCATCATCCGATGTCATCATTCTCTGAATACGCCACCATGGAACAACCCACCTGATTACAGCTTCTCCACTCGCAAAGTATCGTACCCAACTGTCTTCAGAACGTGATAAGTACGATCTTTTGCGAGTACAGTAGCTTTTAGTGTTATACGATTCCATGTTCTCAGGAGGCATAATCAAAGATAAGCGTTCCATCAACCAAATCTGTCAAGCAAAATGAATAATTACGTGAACACTAGAAATACAGGGAATTACTACTTTAATTAACAGATTAAAGAATGTAATTATACCTGCAAAATATGAGGGCAACAAGTCATAGGAGCATTATAAGGATCTTTTTCCAAGTCGTCCAAAGCAAGCAACATCTCCCCGCAACAAAGTAAGGAGGGTGAACGACCAACCTCGCATTGCTCAACAACAGAAATAACGGAGGCAAGACCAAAGTTTTCCGACTTTTGAGGAAAGAGATAATGGCAGAATAGGCAAAAAATAAGGGCTCTCCTCCTATGAGCATCACTAATTCTACCCATTGTTCTAAAGTGGTCAATTAATCTCAATAAATCAACTTCGTGGCCAAACACAATGTCAGACACGTTGCGTTTTTCAAGTCCCATGAAATTTTCAAAAAATTGATAAAAGAACTCCGATAAATCAGGGGCACAAGGAGGGTGATCCATAGGCCAACCAATAATGGCATTAATTTCTTCAGGCAATGGTGTAATTTCATTATTATTAAAGCAAAAGGAATGAGTACGAGGATTCCAAAACTTTATAGCAGCAAGTAAAAAGGCAATATCAATTTTCACGAACCTGAACGTCAGAAAAACGCTGCAATGATGGTCACGAATGTCGCCTTTGACCGTGTTGGAGAGATCACGTATCCATGAGTCCAGAGCGAAATCAACCTTGCGAGCCATGCCTCAAGTGACTTAGAGAAATAAAGTGTTTTAGGTTTGTAGTAAAAGAGACGTGAGTACGGTTTTCGAGGTGCATAAGTCCCAAAACCTACGTCTATATTTATAATACACTGCAAAACTGAGCCGAAAAGCCTTCAGACTTGAGCGTATATACGCTAAAATGGAGCGTATATACGCTGGTCAGGAGCGTATATACGCTCCATAGCAGCGTATATACGCAGCATCGATCCGTACGAAACTTGCCAAAAAATTTATGGAAAGTACGCAAACAAGCAGCGTATATACGCTACTCAGGAGCGTATATACGCAGGAGGGCAGCGTATATACGCTCCTCAGCAGCGTATATACGCTCCATATACTGCCATGTTTGCTAATTTCGATTGCCTTTCACTCGATTTCGGAGCAATGCTTGCCTATTTTCAGCCATATTTACAAGATCGGGGGGACGAATTGTTGTATTCGGCTAATACATGATGCTTTCACTACGGCTCAAAACACATCGTAGATTGTCATTTGTTTTGTTTGTTTTTTGGGAGGAAGTCGGTGCCTCCAATGAGTCGCATGCATAAACACATACATACATGCATAAACACATACATGCACATATATACATACAAACACACACATGCATTCGTACATAAGTCTCAAGTATACAAACACATGCATTCATACATCCATACATAAACTGCATATCATACAACCCGTAGTTTCAAGGCTAAGTGTTCCTAATTTACTGAGGTGCACCTCCAGTCCCACTACCATCTCCTGAGTTCATGAAGCGATACCACTGGGTCAATAATTCCGGAGACATGATGACGGGCGTCGCCGTACTCGAGGAAGGCATCATGGATGGCTGGGGGCCTGAATGCGGAAGAGGTTGAGACGCGAACTGTGGTCCCGCCTGAGAAGCAAACTGAGTCGAGAACTGAGACATGAAAGAAGACTGAGGCACAGACTGCTGACTTTGTTGACCCTGAAATACAAAAACAGGAATAAGCATTTCAAACGAACTAAGCAGTTGAAACATGAAGCAAAGAAGCGCAGGGTGAAGGATAACATACCCAATGAGCTTGTCGAGTCTTCAAGTTCCATTTCAAGGAATCAATCACCCTCAGCAGTCGCTCCGATCCCGCTCGATTAAACTGAAGGAATCACAAGTGTTAACTCACAAGCAAAAATGAAGTCATAAAAGAAGCAAACATAATACTCACTCCTTCGAAGTCAGGTGGCAAGGAACGGGTAGCATGCAGCTCTGCCTCAGGCGCCTCGTCCAAGGTCTCCTGTACTGGACCGAATCGCCCATCATAACTGATGGTAAGATCAGCGAAAGGAACAACTCCATTCGTCAAATCAAGCTACAAAAACGAGAAAAAGCTGATTAAAAATGGCATTCGCAAACAAACAAGTTCAGAACACAAGGAAAGTGCAAGTACCCTGGGGCGAGGAATGAACTTGACAGCAGGAGCCAGGCGAGGGATCAACACCTCACTATAAGCCACACCCTCAGTAAGTAGAGAAGTATGATCAACAGCCTCGAAAGAGCAGTTTCCAAGTGCCCGCAGCAGGTTTGAATGCATCATCATTGCCGGAGGATCTGCAGGGACCACAGGAAGATCTCGAGCATACTGCCTCACTACACGTTCGCCCAGATAGAACACCGCGTCAGTAGGCGTTTTGAACACCCGACGAGTCCCGGTCATGGAAAGTGCTAAGGCAGCAACTGAATGATCAACTCCGGCAAAAGGACGAAAGTGCACCTATGTTTAAAGAGCATGGGAAATGTCACACAATATTGAAAGTGAAAAAGAGAAGAAACCAGGGGCAGACATCTACCTCGTGAGCCTTCATACGCTTGATCTTCTTACGAGTGTCTATCAGAGCATCTTGGGGTCTCAAGGTCTGACGCCGCGCCCAACACATAGCAGCAGGATACTGTGGAGGCCCAGGAGCGCTGGGGGCTAGAGGGCGAAGATAAGAATAAGCCCAGAGCTGCAAAAACATCACAAATAAGTCAACACGTTAAGTGAAAGAAAGACAAAGATGCAAAGGGCAAACTAGTACCTCGATCACTCGCCACGGGCCTCTAATCGCCACCTTCACCCGACAATCTAACTGCCGACAAGCTTTCCTCATGCTCACAAGCAGCTGAGCATAACCCAAACCGGCCCAGTCATAATTTTGGACTTGGTCCAAATCTCTCAAAGAAGCAAGGTAACGCAACTGGCAACGGGCCTCAGCTCCGGCATCTGGTACCAAAAAGCTGTTGATCATCAACAGCAGGATAATGCGAGCTCGCTGGACCTCAGTAACGTCATCCATCCACAAGCCCTCTAAGAGTACCCCAGGCTTCACATGCTTCTCCTTCTTCGGAAAGGAAGCACAAATGGGGCCAAGCAGCTGAGGAAGTTCCTCTGAACTAGTGTTCAGAGAAGAGTCAATCACCACAGGTTGCTCGGTGAAAGTCAGGCCTGTAAGCATAGAAAAGTCAAAGGGTGTGATAGTCATTTCACCCCATGGGAAGTGGAAAGTGTTGGTCGTGTCCCAGAACCACTCCAACAATGCAAGAATGAAAGGATGAGGAGCCCGGTGGTCAGTCATTGCTTTGATGGTTTCTACAAAGTGATGAAACCCAGTATGCTCCATAAGTCCCATGAATTCTGGGTCGTCGAGTGTGTCTGAGCAGAAAAAGCTGGCCACCCCGTGAGAATGACCGTATCCTCGCAGCTCATAGTTCTCCTGCAAAGCAAAACAAACTCAATAAATGACCACATCCATCAAAAAGGAAGAAGAGAAAGGCATGATGCTTACAATCCCTGAAAGAGGGCGAGACGATATATGGTTTTCCCTATAGCACCATAACTGATCTGGAGACCAGGATGGGCATTTCCAGGCATTCTTCCGACTAGAACGGGTAGGAACGTCTCCTACCTCCTCTGGAATCTCCTCCATAGGTTCTGCCATGCTAACAAAGAGAATACAAACAATTAGGAAACAAATCGGCAGCATAACGGCTATGCACGGACAATACTAAACACTTAAAAGTGTAATAGCCCTGCAAGGAAAAATAGCCTCAAGGTTGATGACCACAAGCATACATTACACAAAATGGCTTTGAAATAAAGTTCTAAGGTCGTTGTGTAGTGAAAACCAACACACATATGAATAAGCAAAGCAATCTCACTTCAAGGCCATACATTACGTGCATAGCTTTGGAATAAAGTTTCGAAGTTGTCATGTTGCTGCTGTTGATAATTAAGCAAGAATTCGGGCAAGACTTTGTGGAGAAAAGGCAAGCAAAGGCTCGAAATTCAGCAGCAAATGGCGAAATAACAAACGCGAGCAAGCAAACTGGAATAAAAACATACCCACAAGCAGCGTATATACGCTGAAAATCTGCGTATATACGCAGATACTGAGCGTATATACGCAGGTCTTCAGCGTATATACGCTCAAGCTGCCTTTCCATTTTCCCTTTCTTAGCTTGTCGCGCATTGTTTCGAACCATCCAACGGTCGTTCAAACTCCCGGGAATATCAGGCACACTTTCAAAAGCCTTACAAAATTACAACATTACCCTCCAAGCAGCAAAATTACCAAAATACCCTTGATTGAGTAAAATCCAAGAAATCTTCAAGGTATTCAACATCGACATTTCAAAGCAACCTCCAAAGCATACACACTCTTTCCCGGGTTTCGGAATCTTCTCCCGCGCCAGAAGTTCCACATATACACACTTCGGGTCTACGGTTTCTCCCGCTACAGAAATCTCAAGCAAATACATCTTTCGGGTCTACGGTTTCTCCCGCTACAGAAATCTCAAGCAAATACATCTTTCGGGTCTACGGTTTCTCCCGCTACAGAAATCTCAAGCAAATACATCTTTCGGGTCTACGGTTTCTCCCGCTACAGAAATCTCAAGCAAATACATCTTTCGGGTCTACGATTTCTCCCGCTACAGAAATCCAGCACAGCTATCTTCGGGTTTTGGAATCTTCTCCCGCTACAGAAGTTCCGTCAGCATCTCTCGGGTTTTGGAATCTTCTCCCGTTCAAGAAGTTCCACGCACTCTTCCGGGTTTTGGAGTTTGCTCCCGCAACAAAAATTCCATGGCAAGCAAATCAGACCGCACGGGACACGGCTACAGGTAAAACTAACCTTTGTTTTGCAGGTACCGGCGAAAAGGGTAACTCAGGGTCGCAGAACGTCTTGAGTTGCTCTCCGTCCCGAATCGAATACTTTGACTTTCGTCTTACGAGACTATCGTCTCTTCAGACTCAGTCAAAGTGGGGGCTTCTGTAGACACCTGAAAATGTGTCTCCCCAAATGAGTAATCCGTGATGAAACATACCACGTCTCGCGTTTGTTTCGAATCAGAAAAGATGCTTTGAATTCACAAAAGTTGGAAATACGCGAGGTCGTACTCGGAAATATTGAGCAAAGGTCAAAGGCAAGGCAAAAATATTTTCTTTCGGTTTTCTCAAAGGTTTTCAAACAAGTTACACTGGCGATTCTCATGCTTTTTGATTTTCATCATGTCCGTCACATTTTTCTGAATCCGCCAGTATTTTTAAATTATTTTTCTGATTTTTCTATGATTTTCTATGAATTTTGCAATGTTTAAATACGCAGAATACGCAGAAAATACATGAATAATTAGAAAATACTCCGGAAATACGTGGAACCTTCTAGAACATTCTAGAACTCCTTGCTTGGAGAGCAAGGGTGTCTAGGTGCGTCGAATCAAGGGAAATCACGAATAAAATCGGAGGAAATCAAAATATTTCGAGGTTTTTGGAAAATATATACGAAATCATTGAGCGTATATACGCAGATGATGAGCGTATATACGCTCATCAGGAGCGTATATACGCTCCATATGCTGCGTATATACGCTCAACCATCACATACGAAATTGCCAAAAAACCTATGGAAAGTGAGCAGCGTATATACGCTACATATGAGCGTATATACGCAGGAAAGCAGCGTATATACGCTCATATGCAGCGTATATACGCAGGGTTTCCTTGCTCAAAATTTGCCTCGTGCCTATAAATACTCCCTTGCCTTGCTCAGTCCGATACGACACCTTAACTTCATATACTTCATACGCACACTTCTCTCTCTCTAAAACACTTTAAACACATTATACATTCGTTTTTAGTTCAAAGCATCGATTCTCTTTCGAATCAACAAGCGATAACAAAGGTTGAATTCTGAGATTACTCACCAATAATTCTCTCTCACTTTCTTTTAATTTGACTAACCATTGTTATGAGTTTTAATGTAATTTAAACAATGTAGAAACTCACTTTTTAATGTTTCATGTAAATATGTAGGGTTTTCACAATGTTTGCAAGGTTTTCATTGGTTTTTGGTTTTCATTTCATTATTATTATCCATTGTCAATACTAACAATTCTTTATTCTTGTATAGCAATTCAAGGCGAAAGATCCATTGCGCTTGTGTTTTATCATGAACTAACGATTGTTTTCTTTGTCTTTATATAGCGATTCAAGGCAAAGGATTCGCTTCATTTCAGTTTTACAAACTAACTTTTGTTTTCTTTGCAGATTTAGGGTAAGATGAGTTTTGCATATACTTTGAAGTTTATACACTTCATTTTTTCTCATCTTGTCATTGTTGTATAACTTTGTATATATTGTGCTAAACAAAGACCGGAATTATGTGAATCACTTTAAATCAGATTAACTATGGACAACCTGTTTTTAGGCACCGTTTTAACATGATTAATACAAAGTGGTCACAATTTCTAGGTTAGGTAGTCTCTTGTGCATAATAGTAACACACTTTCATAGTAATTTTAGGGTTAGTTCGCTTCTAAGGTGCTAAAAACGTAAGTTATGTGCATTCAATAATCGTGATGAATGGAATTGCAATGAGACCGAGTAGAGGCCGCTACATGCGGGCGAATTGGGTTACAGATCTGATTCGTACCATGTCCCCGAACCCACGACTGGTTACTTGATTGGACGTGGGGCCATTGTTTTGGCACCAACGTTTCGGGCGTCCGTGAATAACCTTTTAGGCACGGTGGCGATTCCCCTTACTCGACAACACTACCCCAACGCACTCACGTGCGGGATTCCGTGGCTCAAGCCCACGCACAAGCACCTCGATGTAGTACCAAGCCGCGCGCCCGCTATACGCTGAGGGCGCGGCCCACGTCCTACAGGTGTACCGTCCCTTGGTTGGGTATTAGGAGTATGGTGCATACTCGCTCGTCTCCATATGTGCTTGTGGCTAGCTTAACCATGTTGACCTTTTATTTCCATTCAAGGGTGATGAGGCAATTAGGGAAAGTTTAACTTTTTCCCGCAGTTGACACAGTTTGACCTGAGGACAAGCGTTTGCATTCGGGCAATGCAATAGAGTGGGAGAAATACTGGGAATCCCATTCTACACTTGAGGTGACCCCACTTGCTCGAGGTGACCATAAGATTTCTGCTCACTGCCGTGTCTGGATGAATGCCACTATTTTGATGGGTCGTGTTGAGGCAAGACGTGCGGAGCAGAAGGACCATGTCGAGAGTAAGAGACTGGGCTGTGACTCTATTATGATCCCAGCTGCTAAGTCTAAAGCTGTTTCTGCTAAGGACAGACTTGGTCGTAAGAAGGTGCCAGTTTGGAGCAGGCTTGAAAGACTTCCTCATTAGTTTAACTTTTTCCCGCAGTTGACACAGTTTGACCTGAGGACAAGCGTTTGCATTCGAGCAATGCAATAGAGTGGGAGAAATACTGGGAATCCCATTCTACACTTGAGGTGACCCCAGTTGCTCGAGGTGACCATAAGATTTCTGCTCACTACCGTGTCTGGATGAATGCCACTGTTTTGATGGGTCGTGTTGAGGCAAGACGTGCGGAGCAGAAGGACCATGTCGAGAGTAAGAGACTGGGCTGTGACTCTATTATGATCCCTGCTGCTAAGTCTAAAGCTGTTTCTGCTAAGGACAGACTTGGTCGTAAGAAGGTGCCAGTTTGGAGCAGGCTTGAAAGACTTCCTCCTTTGAGGATTGACTCAAATGTGGCTGAAAGAAGACTTGGGCCTAAAGAGGTGTTTGGAGGTGATGCTAAAGGAAAATGAAAGGTTGTTGCAAAGGATAGACCTAAGAGACGCAAATGGGTGAGGAAGCCTAAAGATGAGAGCTCGGGTGCAAAGAAGGATGATGCCAAAGAGCAAGAAGAGGAGAGGAAGGAGTGATTGCTTTTTTCCACAACTCTTGTTTAATTTAATGTTTGTTTATTTATGAGTTAATAAAGTGATTGGCCTGTGAGCCGCCTTTGAATGTAATAAGTGAACTTGGAGCTTGAAGTTTCCTTTTGTATTATAGTTGCTCAATTTTAATGACAAGTAGTAATAAATTACGAACTTGCTTTACATTCTATACATTGTGTTTACTTTGAGCATGTTGAATAAAACTTCGTCCAATTGTCGCTTGACTGTTGCTCACTTTCTAATCCCAAAACAAGTAGGACGCTTGTTATTGTGGCCGAGCCCCGGGTATCCCATAAGGAATCAGGCCATCCGTAGTTCTGATGCATGGTGATATTGTGTTGCTGAGACGCGGTGCACGTGTATGTCTTAGACGTAATACTTCTTGAGCTGGTCTAAAATGGTGAGGCTGTAGAAATTATCACCATTCGTTTCCATTAGTTGAACTGCCCCTTTTGGCAAGATCTTTTTGACAATGTAAGGACCTGCCCAATTAGGACGAAATTTGCCCCGAGGATTTAGGACCGTTTTGCGAAGTGCCTTAAGAACCAAATCACCTTCTTTGATGTCTCGTGATGACTTCTGATGCTGAATCTTATATTTGGCAATCAGATCTGCACATTCTGCTTGAAAGTGGGTGCCATTGTCACTAATGATTTCATGAGGGACTCCATAGCGACAAATGATGTTATTTTCAATGAATTTTGCCACATGCTTAGCCTGAAGCTTGGCATATGATACTGCTTCGACCCACTTTATGAAGTAATCTATGGCCACAAGTATGAATTCATGACCTCCTTGCCCGGGCAGAGTAATCTTCCCTATTATATCTATTCTCCATGTAGAGAAAGGCCACGGAGAGACAAATGAGGATAGTAGAGACGGAGGAACATGATGCGCATTGGAGTATTTTTGGAAGGTGTCGCATGTACGGACGTGTTGCATGCAATCCCTTTCCATGGTGGTCCAGTAATACCCCAACTTGATTATCTTAGAGGCAGGGAGCCTGCTATTCATGTGGGTGCCACAAATCCCGTAATGGACGTGCTCCATAATCGTTTTACCTGCTTGTTGAGTGATGCAAAGTAGGTGAAGACCATTGTAGTGGCGTTTGTAGAGTTCTCCGCCTTGGAGTAGGTAATGAGATGCGAGACGCCTAAGAGCTCTGTTTTGCTTTTTTGTTGCATTGGAAGGATACTCGCCAGTTTCTAGGTAGTCTTTGATGTCTTTATACCATGGATCTTCAGGATCGAGGTTGGGCAGACGTATGCTGGTTCTTGTCTTCGTTCAATGACTAAGGCCATTTGGGTCATTGGACTCGAAATTCGCACCATGGATTCGAGCTTTGCTAGTACGTCTGCGAACTGATTATCTTTGCGCCGTAGGTAGGTGTATTCGACTTTGTCTATCTAGGATGCAATGTTCTCAAGATAGAACTGATACGGAGCAAGGCTTTCACTTCGTACCTTCCATCGGCTTGAAATTTGATTTATGATGAGTGATGAATCACCATATACCCGCAATCTCTAAACGTTAAGTGCAACGGTGGCCTGTAATCCCAGAATACATGCTTCGTACTCTGCGGCATTATTAGTGACGTCGAAGTCAAGCTTGATGGAAATTGGGGAGTGCTCCTCTTGTGGTGAGATTAGAAGCACTCCAACTCCGTATCCCTTTTGACTAGATGCACCATCAAAGTATAATGACCAATTGTCTTCCTCGGTCATCATGAATTCCTCATCTGGAAAGTCAAAGTCCTCAGGAAGAACTTCGTCTGGAGAGTCTGCTAAGAATTCAAAGACAATACTACCTTTGATGGCTTTTTGAGGAATGAACTTAAGGTCAAATTCGGCGAGCATAACCATCCATCTAGACATGCGTCCGTTGACTGCTGGCTTTTCAAAGAGGTATTTCAGAGGATCCCCTTTGCATACGATGTCTACGGTATGTGTGAGCAAGTAATGTCAAAGCTTTTGCGATGCTCACACTAAAGCCAAACATAATTTCTCTAGGGCAAAGTATTGTTCCTCGTGTAGAATGAACTTCTTGCTGAGGTAGTAGATAGCATTTTCCTTGCCGTCGATTTATTGAGCGAGCATTGCTCCAGCGGTGGTGCTTGTTGCTGTAAGATAGAGCCGTAACGAATGCCCAAGGCGAGCAGGAGCTAACACAGGAAGATTGGTGAGGTATTCCTTAATCCTGTCAAAAGGTTTTTTGGCAACTATCATCCCATTTCTTGGTTACACCTTTCTTCAGTTTCTTGAAGATGGGTTAACAAACCATTGTCAACTTGGATATGAACCTGCTGATGTACTGGAGTTGACCCAAGAACCCTCGGATCTCCTTTTCATTTTGTGGTGTCCTAAGTGACATGATCGCTTTGATCTTTGTTAGATCGATCTTGATTCCTCGAGAGCTGATGATAAAGCCTAGGAGCTCGCCTGAAGTGACCCGAATGCACACTTTTGCGGGTTGAGACGCATGTTGAATTGTCGGAGTCTCCGGAAGAACTTCCTTAGTGTAAGGGTATGTCATTCGCGGTCTTTTGACTTGACAATCATATCGTCGACATAGACCTCTACTTCTTTGTGTATCATGTCATGAAGAAGAGTAGTGGCAGCTCGTTGGTATGTGGCGCCTCACGGAGTGGTGAAGGTTGTCTTTTCCATGTCTTCTTCGGCCATTTTGACTTGATTGCACCCCGCATAGCCATCCATGAATGAGAGCAAGGCATGATCTGTTGTGTTGTCTACAAGAACGTCTATGTGTGGTAGAGGGAAGTCGTCCTTCGGATTTGCTTTGTTTAAGTCACGAAAATCTACACACATTCGACCCCGTCCATCTTTCATAGGTATTGGAACCACATTTGCTATCCATTAAGGGTAATTCACGACCTTATTGAAGCCTGCATTGTGTTATTTGATGACTTCCTGTCGAATGTTAAGGGAAACATCCAGTTTCATGCGGCAAAGCTTTTGTTTAACTGGCTTAGCCCCCTCTATGAGAGAAATAATATGTTGTGCGATGTTTGGAACAATCCCTGGCATGTCTTCATAGGACCGAGAAAAAACATCCCTGAATTCTTTCAATGTTGTAACCAGTTCATCCCTTTCTTGTGAACTCAGTGTCAAACAAATCTATATCTCCCGCGGCGTGTCGTTGTCGGAGATGTCTACCTTTTTTGTTTCCTCGATTACGGAAGTTTTCTTTTCATGCTCTTCCATTGCCTTTAGTAACTCATTGTTGTTTTGTTTGCGAGTTGTGAATTAAAGCAATCATAAGAAGGAAAACAGGAGTAAGCAGAAAGGAGCATGTTATTAAACTCTGAAGAGAGTGCAGATAAGTTTGTCTCCGAAGAGACTTGATTGACAAGGTAAAGGAGGATACTAGGCTCCTTGACAGACTCAGGAGGACACTCCCTAGGACTAGCTATCCTAGCTTCTACAACCCTAGGCTCAGACTCAGTCTCAGATTCAGAATCCTCGAACATTGGTCTTTCGCCCATGGTGCACTTGATAACCTTGCCTCCTGGAGTAGTTACCTTCACGATTTTGCGCCAACCATGAACCAAGCCTTCGATTGGTGTGATGAGAGTAGTGGGGTCGAATGCTTCTTTGGTCATTGCCATGAAAACATCTTGTTCAGTTAGCGAGGTGATTTATTGGCCAAACAAGAGTCCCAAACCTTGTGCTTCGAGGCCATCTAGGGTAGATGCCTTGCTTCTTTAAACCATGTGCTTCTTTTCCTGTAAAATAGGAATGATGGAGGGAACTTCGACGGAAGTTCGAAACGAACGTTTCCACGGTAATCTCCAAGGTACTCTCGATGTGGTTCGCCCCAAAACCCATTAAGGCGATATTTTTCGAAGACCGTTAAGATATATGGATCCAAAACAAAATCAGGAAATTTCTTTCCCCATTCACGACATACACACATGCTCTTGCCTAAAGTTTTGGCATCGCATAGCTTCCAAATTTTGTAGAGCACGTCATCTGGAAGGTTAGCGATTGACCTTTGATTGTGATCTTGCGGTTCATGGATTTGCCATTTGCACATTTGGAAGTTTTTGCCCGTAGGGTAGAGTAGACCGTCCCATCCTGTCTTTAGTTTCTCGATCATGACCCTCTTGTAACCAGTCACAAGTCATGGGATCACTTGAGGGTTGATAGGCGTCTATGACTTCTCTTGATGGAGGTGGAACCAAATTGATTGAATGCTTTCCTAGTGCGGTATTGAAGCGTCCATCGGTTAGTGCAACCAATTTCGGGCTTGTCTAATGAACTGGTGTTTTGAAGATGGAAGGGTCGAAAGAGACTTCGTTTTCTTCAAGCATGCAGATATTTTGCGAAGCGATCTCCTCACTCGACTTTCCCTTTGCGTCGATCACATCTTGTAGAATGTTCCTAAAGGTGAAGCAACCCTCGAGATCATGGCCACGACTTTGATGATATCTACAGTATTTGTCTGGATTCCACCACACGGGTCTTTCTTCGGGAGGCGGAACTGGAGTAGGTTCCATGGGTTTGACAACCCCTTTGGCACTCAAGTGTTCAAATGCTCGTGCAGCAGAGAAGCTAAGACGAGAGAACTTGCGCCTTTGGAGAACCTCCCTTGACACTTTAGGAGGTATAGGAGGGTGATGACCTCTCGTTTTCTCTAGTGCTAAGGATCGTAATGTTTGTTTTGAAAAGACGTGCATAAACTTGTAGAATTTTATAAGTCTCCCTTCGGTGGATAAGTTTGTTGCATAATTGTCAAGCTGGATTGAATGGTTAAGGTTGGTAGCCTCGGAGTCTAAGCACGGTTTGCGTTTGTTACCCGCTTTAAGTGTTTCAAACTCTTCCCTAAGAGAGTGCATTCGTGCAGAGAGAGGGTCAATTACATTTACCAACTCTGTGACAAGTTTGTCGAGGCCAGTGATTCGATCTTCCAACATCTTATACTTATGCTCATCACTCTTTCGAGTGTCAGGGACCTCGTCAATGAGAGCTTCGAGCACATCGAACTCAAGCTAAGTGATTCAAGCGTCGAATGAGTCCAATTTTTCCATGACCTGGTTGATGTGAGAGTTTTCCGCGGTGATTAGTGCAATGGTGTTGATTGACGGAGCGCCGCTTAAAAACCGTGGAACGAACCCTGTGTCTACGAGCTCAAACCATTGGTGTCTACCCTGTTTGCACGTGGACCAAAAGTTAAGTTCCATGTCGGATCAAGCTGTGATGCAATGCATGTATTAGGGGTGATCTTTCCCTTGCCTATTGACTGACTCAAAAATGTAAAAGCGCATGAACGTCAAAAATTTGTCTTTCGCCTTTTATTTTCATTCTTCACTTTTTTTTGTCATTATTTTTTTCATTGTTTTTTTTCTCTTTTTTTACAAAAAAAGGCAAAGTTCAAAGGTCCGACGTCCGTTTACAATTGCATGACTCAACATAGACGCAACGCCTAATGATTTTAGTTTATAACCACTTCGACATCACGACGCCTAGGGGATGATCACCTTGCTATATGAGGACTGTTACATGACTTAATGACTTGTTTGTTATGCATGCAAAGCTAGGGTCCTCAATCTAATAACACATAGCACGTTGTCACGCTAGCATGAACCCTATATGCAAAAGAAAACTAAAAGTCCAGCCACCTAGAGTCAGTTGCTATGTTATCAAACAGGTCAGTTCGAGTGTCCAAGAGGGTCCCATGACTAGGCTCAGAATGATCCTTAACACATCCAGCCCGCTGAGATGATCAAAGGAGGTCTAAACCATTACGGCTTTGTAAGGCACGCAGCCGTGCGTCATGGTGGGGATGAGCATGAAGCTTAAGAGTTAGTTACATAGGTAGTGCACCAGCAATCTTAGCGAGCCCCCCCGGTCTTGTCTCTAAGTTAGAACACACTTATATAAGATGTGATGCCTAGAAACGGAACTCAATGAACCAACGACCTAAGTTCCGTGTAATGAGGATCCTAAACACATGTCGTCTTAAGGACGCGAAATCGCATAACAATTCGAGTATTGTCCACACATATAAGTAATAGTTTAGGATCCCAGTATCCAGAAAATGACGCCAGGCGTCACCAGGCGACTGGGTCCAGTCCTTGCCGGGGTACAATTTAGGGCCTCGGTTATGTTTGCATGAATTGAATTCTTGCTTTTGCCGGAGTTGTGTGTTTTATACTCGAATGAGTAAGGAAGTCGCCATCGCACTTCTTTTGGGAAGTTGCGGAACCGCTTTTAAGCCTTGCCTAATATTGCATAAGAAGCGAAGGACTCCATGTTAGTAGTCACCAAGGTCTGGATTAGGGACAAGGTAAGGGTGAAGTAGTGCACAAACCCCCGACCCTGCGTTAGCGGCCTCTACTATATTTGCGATTCATTGTCCAAAGACAATAACAAATTTCCTTTTAAACCCTAAGCATGCAAGTTACTAGGCGGGTTGTTTAACAGAATATATGCAAATAGTGTCTAGTTTTTTGTGGCATGTGTGTTATTCCGTATTCCAGGAGCCTAATGTCGTTTTCCATAGTTATCTATTAGGATGTGAGAACACGAAATTTGCGTTTTGTTTAAGAATATTATGGGTGTGAGACAAGCATGCAAGCACTCGTGCGAGGAATTGAAAGTTCATGCCTTAAGATTGCTTTTAATCTGAATTGCCAAGTTATTATTAGTAATAATTACATGCAAAGTTACATAGAAAGTCGAATCTCTATACAAGCATGCAAAAGGGGGTTTAGAATTGAGATGTTGGCCTCAAACCTACCTCGCAACACGATGTCGAAGACCGAGGACGTAGCTTCGGACCCTTAGGAACCCTTGTCAAGCCTTAGAACCCTTGAAACCTCCTAGATCTAATGCGAAAGAGTGTTATTAAATGTATTTGAATGTGTTTGAATGCATTTATGTGTGTATGAGAGAGTATTTGAGTGAGAGAGAGAGAGAGTATATGAGGAGAGAGTGTGTGTATGAGAGGCGTGAAATCCTTCTCCCAAGCATGCCAAAACTCGTAATGAACGAGGGGGGGTCTCGTATTTATAGGCAAG
This sequence comes from Bassia scoparia, assembly GCA_008642245.1. NCBI lineage: Eukaryota > Viridiplantae > Streptophyta > Magnoliopsida > Caryophyllales > Amaranthaceae > Bassia > Bassia scoparia. The sequence goes on from SNQN01007063.1 coordinate 25,008, forward strand.
GGTTGAAATCGGCCAAAAAAGATAAGGAATTGGGCGTAATTACGCCTAAAACTGGGCGCAATTGCGCCAAGTATTTACTTGATTTTGGCCAATTTGTTTTGCCTTAAATAGGGAGATCGTAATGAAATAAAATCGTGATAAAATCAAATAAAATATGGGCGTGATTTTCTACAATTGCATCTGATTATATTGCAATTCTGGGGATATTTGTCTTCCTCGGGACGCTTGTCTCAAGGCAAAATATCCCCGGGTGGCCCGCTTTGCTCGGTTTTACGTTTTTGCTTAAGAAATTCGTAAATATTAAACCATAAATCAAAAAATTATGAAAAAAATATGTGAAACTTTCTTGTAAAATGAAATAACTTGTGTTAAAATTTCGTGAATTTTGGTGTTGTTTTGATAATTTAATTAATTATTGCAAAATTAATTAAATTGTGGGAAACTCCGAAAAAACGCAAAAATGCTTAGAAAAATTCAGAAAAATCCTGAAAAATGTTCAAAAATAACTTAAAATTATTTGAAAATTAAATCTTACTTTTTAAGGAGCTAAGTGCCTAGAAAAGGTGCTCGGTGTAAGGGAACTTGCCTTTTTTAGGGCCTATCGAGGTCCTAACTCTCTCGATTTGACTTGTATGTTGCGAGGGGTGTCTTATCATTGGCCGTCTTGGTCTAGGAACAAATGTAGGTATCTACACTTATATTACTAAAAATAATCGTATGCTTCGGGTTAGTACTTTATTTAGGATTTTGTTAGCAAATAATCTCGGTAAAAAAAGCCATGTTAGCGTTGTTAGCAGTTGTAATAGTGGATAATAAAGCAAATTTTTTCTTTCGAATTTTTCTTGTAACTCTAATTTATGTTGTAATAAGTTATATTAGGACAGATGTGTTGGGACTCCGCATTCTGTTTCAATAAAATTATGAACAACATATGCCGTTAAGTACAAATTAAGCTGCCTGTATAAAATGATTGAGAATTGACAATTCTTAGCTAGGAATTTAGTTCTCATTGTGGATGAAGTATATTGTGTTCCAAGCGAGCTTTGCCGAAGTCGCTTGAAAAACATATGCAAGTGCTTAGAGTTGAGTGCCCGGTTCGTTGGATGCAAGTGTCCGAGAGATGATTCAGGGTTTTTGAATGAAGCATTTTATAGTCCTATTTAATATTACGAGGGACAGGTTTTGAGTTTTCGGATTCAATAGGTCGTTATGCTTTGCTTGTAATTTTTCCTTTATTTACTCAATCTGATTCTAATTGGTTGAAGAGCAATTGCTTCCATTGTTGCTGCTCATACTAAGACTATAAAAATAAGTCGTGCTTTGCAGCATAATTAACTATGATTATTAGATAATAATTTGGCTGATAGTGTATGCTTTTGAATTCTAGACAATGACCAGATTGTTCTTGCGCATGTTGCACGCCATGTTGAACACATATTAGAAGGGATAAGGAAGAAGTTAGAGAATTATCACTTGGAGCACATTCGACAAGACGAACCTGATGACATCCATGCCATACGTGACATACAAGATATTCTAGATGCGCCAGTCTCTGAAGAGCATATGGCTGCTCGGGCGCAATTGAATGTTGCTCAAAAACAAGCTTTTGAGTGTATTACCGAGCGGGTCAAAGATGATCATCCAGGCTGATTTTTTATTGACAGCCCAGGAGGGACAAGTAAGACCTTTTTGTATAACGCATTGTATGCTGAGGTGCGCTTGCTTGGTAAGGTTGTGTTGCCAACAACGTCATCCAGAATAGCAGCTTCGGGTTTACCGTGTGGCCATACAGCACATTCGAGGTTTAAGTTGCCTGGTAACCATGATGAGCATATGATGCATAATGTCCCAAAACAAGGTGCTCTTGGGGCTCTTCTCAGGCGAGCTTCTCTTATTATATGGGACGAGGCACCAATGGCTAACAAGGCAAGCATACACTCACTCGACTTATTATTGAAGGATTTATGTGATAATGAAGCTCCCTTTGGTGGGAAGGTTCTCGTATTGGGCGGTGATTTTAGGCAAGTGTTGCCTGTTATGCCAGAAAAAACACAACAAGAAGCTGTGGAAGCAACTATTGTTTTATCCTATCTTTGGTCGTGTTTCACCAGGTTCCAACTAATTGAAAACATGTGAGCTAGGACTGACCCAAATTTTGTTGAGTTCCTACTGTCATTAGGCGATGGGAGCCTACAGGAGCACGAAGTTTTTGAAGTTAAGTTACTCGATGGGATGGTTGTGTCATTCGAAGACGAAACTAATCCAGTTGATAACATTGTGAACCGTATATTTCCTGAGTTTAATGAAGCATCGTTTAGCCCTGACATATTTGTTGATCGAGCTGTCTTAACTCCAAGAAATGATAAGGTTGATATGGTTAATTCAGCTTTGATTGATAGATTTCCAGGTGAGGAACACGTGTACAATAGTATAGATCGAGCGCTAGAGGGTTATTGCAACTTATACCCAGTTGAATATCTAAACACCCCTGCCCCGGGAGGGATGACTCCTCATAAGTTGAAGCTTAAGCCAAACAACCCTTTGATCCTCCTGAGAAACCTGGATCCGTCGTCAGAGCTATGCAATGGAACGCGATTGGTGTGTAAACAATTTCATCTTAATGTTATTGTTTGCGAGATTGCCATAGGGTTAATGCTTGGGCAGTACGCCTTTATTCGTCGCGTTCAATTGCGCCCTCCAGCTAGCTCGAACTTCAAATTCCATTCGAGCGAGTGCAATTCCCTATTAAGCTAAGTTTTACAATGACCATCAATAAGGCTCAAGGGCAGACGCTCAACAATGTGGGTATTTTCCTTAGACAACAATGTTTCTCGCATGGTCAATTGTATGTGGCTCTATCAAGGGCACGACGCTCATCTAAGGTTAAAGTGATGGTCTAGTGCTCTGGCTCGGATGTACCAGAGAATTTAGTGCGCAATGTAGTTCCCTTCGAGGTTCTCTGTCGTGCAGGGGTCATTACGTAGCTTGTGCTATTATTTTCAGCTTGTATTAGGTTGTATTTAGTAGTATTGTATATAACATGTCTAGCTGCCAAAAATCCTATAACGTGGCACCTTTTGTTTTAGCTTTGTGTGATGGCTTATGCAACTGGCTTGTTGTTTTTTGAATGGTTTTGTCTACAAACTAAGCTTGGTGGGGGTTTTTTGGTAAAGCACATGAGGTTGGAAGGAAAAACTAGATGTCTTAAGAAATATGTTAATAAACTATGTATCTGTGTCTATTATGTGTGTCATAATATGAGCTGCTCAATTTTGCTTAATGCTTTATTAAGATTAGAGGAATTAGAGCGCCTAATATGTATGTTGCTAATTTTTTTTTTTTTTTTTGTGTGGCTTATGATCGCAGCTTCGTATCTATATTTACAGCAGAAAACATGGCTTTGAGGGGATGATTAGAGCAGATTTTTCAATCTGAATTTGGTTGATTGATATTTGTAATGTTCGTTTTGGTAGTTGTTTTTTCCTTTTTGAAGTCGCAATTGATGTTTTGGTTTTGTTGGCAATAATAGGTGCCTTATAGGATACCGTGAAATATGTTAATTCATACTTATGACCTAAAAATGAAAGTGTTATTGTAGACCGTGGGCCGAACCCCACGGGAGGCTTGGGCCTACATCGATGTGTGTCGTGGGCTTGAGCCACAGAACCCGCACGTGAGTGCGTTGGGGGAGTGTTGTCGAGTAAGGGGATCGCCACCGTGCCTATAAAGGTTAATCACGGACGCCCGAAACGTTGGTGCCAAAACATGAATTGAAAACAAAAACCATGGAAACATTGAAACTTAGAAATCCTCAATATTTACATGATAACGATTAAAAAGTGATCTAGGTTTCTACTTGTTTTTAATTGATTAAACTCATAACAAATGGTTAATAAATTAAGTGAACAAAGGAATTTAAAAAAAGAGTGAAGAGACGTTTTAATGGTGAGTAATCTCGATTTATTACCCTTACTTTCCTTGTTGATTCGAACAGAATGATGCTTTTTTGAATTGAAAACGAATGTGTTTAGAATATTTGAGAGAGAAGGAATAGAGTGTCTCCTGCTTGTTGCGTCCGTGAGTGTGTTGAAAGTCGTGCTCTCGTGAGGTGAGTCGTGTCAAGCTGTGAGAGCGTATGAAGTGAGGTTGTATCCGGACTGAGCAAGGCAAGGAGTATTTGTAGGCACGAGGCAAAAAGAGGCAAGGAAATCCCTGCGTATATACGTGCATATGGGTATATACGCAGGGAAAAGCACGCGTATATACGTCATCTTGTAGCGGTATATTACGCTTGCAATTTCATCATAATTTTGGCAAGAATCGGTATTGCCTTGGTTTGGCGTTATATCCAGCATTTGGAGCGTAATATACGTCACTGTATCGCGTATATACGCTTTCACATCTGCGTTATTACGCCTCTGATTTCGTATATGTTTTCAAAAACTCGATATTTTGAATTTCCTCCGATTTTTATTCGTGTTCCTTGAACTTCGACGCACCTAGAACCCTTGCTCTCCAAAGCAGGAGTTTCTTAGAATTTCTAAAGGCTTCACGTATTTCCGGAGTATTATTCTAATATATCAGTATTTTATCTGCGTATTCTGCGTATTTATCACATTTGCAAAATTCATAGAAAATCATTAGAAAATCAGAAAATTAATTTTAAAATCATCGGCGAGAATTCAGGAAAATGTGACGGAAATGATGTAAAACAAAAAGCATTGAGAATCGCCAGCGTAAATTGTTCGAAACATTTGAGTTTATCGAGAAAACGAAAGAAAATATGTTTGCCTTGTATTGACCTTTGCTCAAATAGTTCGAGTACGACCTCAGTATTTAACTTTCGTTGATTCAAGCATCTTTTCTGAGGTCGAACACCGAGACTCGGTATGTTTTACACGGATTACCTCATTTGGGGAGACACATTTTCAGGTTTCAATCATGCATTTCATATCCATTGGTGACTTTTAGTTGACCTCTACCCTTAGTCATGTGACATGAGTTATTTAGGACTTTGTCCATAAAACTTTCGACCTAGCCACATAGACCTTTAACCTAGTCTTAACCCTGACCATTAGAGTAGGCACAGGACTTTTGACTAAGACTTTGGACTTGACGTATCCATAGGGATTGGACCTTGGCCAACTTGACTCGATCCTTAGCACATCTAGACATGACCCTAACCACTTGGACATTGTGATATTCATACATTCCTTGTTATTTGGTGCCCTTTCCCAAAAAAACAAAAAAAAACCAAAAAAAGCAAAAAAAATTCAAAAAAAGTTTTTTCAAAAAAAAAAGCAAAAAATCAAAACAAAGGGCACCTGCATTCAGCATTCTTTCTAGGAAAAGCATGACCATGGAATTAGGACATGCCTTCTTCACCTGCATCCATCATCTCAATAATGGGACAAAGGAGTTCACTAAGGGGTTTATTTCTTTTTGACACAGGGTGAAGTCGTCTCCATAGCCTTGCGACCTGACGAGTGTTTGAGCACTTACCAAACCCTAACTTCTTTCAACTTCATACCCATTAGCCTTAACACACAAAATGGCCTTCCCGAACAAGAAAAGATCCAAAGTTGTCAAGCAAGTTCAAAGAGCTTGAAGCTAAGATCAGGAGTTGACCCTGAGCACTTCCTTTGGACAAGTGTTTTGAAAGGCGATCAGAAAAGCCATCGGACCCCACCTTTTACCAAACCACTCCTCTTGACCCAACATTTCAACCAACTGCCAAAGGGATTTCTCAGCGAAGACATACCAAGTTCAAGCCGACTGATGACCCTGATTCCATTTAAAGGGCATTTAAGACCCCATGGCACTTATAGGGATTGACTTGCCTTTGTTTCAATGGTCTTTCCCTTTCTTGGAACCAATATGTAGAAGTGGTTCTTTTCACTTCGCTGAGCGAAAGGAAATAGCTCTTGGAAGAATCATCCACGCATTCATGCAAGTATAAGGGTAACATTCGAGACCCCAAACATCTTTCCGAGAGCTTGAAATCCTTAACAGAAGAACGAGGGGTTCAACTACCTATCTGACTTAGAATGGAAGAGGAGTTGCTGCACCCTAGTCTCCGCTCCAATGAGAAGGATGTCAAAACTTCATTTCTGGCCTCCAGCCGGAATACAAAGATAATCTTCAAGTATCGAGGCCTTACCACATTCGCAAAGGTTACGACCATGGAGTGACATAGAGGATGATCTTTTCTTCGATTTGCATGGTCAGTTAGGGGTCTTAGCTTTAGGGTCGGTCGGAGAGTTCCCTTTCCCAGTAGACTGTTGTATCATTTCTTTTTTCTCCATTTATGGGTCTTATGTCATTTAGGTTTAGGAATTAATTTCTTGCAATTTGCTCTGTGTAATTAATTCCTTTGGTAATTATAAAACTTTAATTTTCTTATCTCTCTAGCCGTCCATATTTAGTTTGTGCTTCTAACTTTAATGAATCAAATTAATAATCGACCTACAAATCAATGGACATTTGCCAAAGAGAGCCCTCTTTCATTAGCTCCACAATATAACTCTTCCCTCCATTCCCTTCATCACATCAAATCAAATCCTTGCAACCCTTTGAGCCATTAACACATTATTCATATCAGCCTAATCTTTCTTTCAATTCACCCACATCGGCCTAACCCTTTGGATCAATGGTGCGTAGGAAAGACTGTGCAGAAAAAAAAAGAGAAGAATAAAATGGGCAAAAAGCAAAAAAAAAAAAAACAAAGTTCAATGCCAGTTATACAAAAGTCATCAAAAATGCAAATCAATGTCAAAATCAAAGTTCAAAGCCCCAATTCAAACTAAAAGTTCAAAGTCTAAGCCCCACTACGCCACCGTGGTTTACTTCGTGATCATCAAGCCTTTTCAACCCTCAAACCATAGCCACACATTAACCAACAAAGCCTTCTGTACGCAGACATTGGTCCAAATCATCATCAAGAACTTACGACGGTCTGATTCCAAAGGATACGTAGGGAGCTCTTTCTCGAGGTCCGCCAATAATCAATAACGTCGAGGTCTTACTCTCCAGTTGGTTTGATTCTCTTAAGGCTAGAAGCACAAAATTCCTGATGTGTAGCACCCGCATAGACTCGAAGCTTTTGAACTACATTCATCTATAGCCAATCCCATAAAACCCTATTTTACTTATCTTTGTCACAAATTTTAAGCCTTGTCTTTTCTTGATACCTGAAGCCTTTCTTTCATACGCCTTCAAGGGTCTCTCCTCAACTCTTCCTAAGGCTATCTCTCTGTTAGCAATCATCAGGCATTCCTCCTCCACAAGCATATGCATTTGCAGCTATTTCCTTCATGTTTCTCCTCATGTCAACATTTAGTCAGTCAGCCGATTTGGCAAATCAAGAGTCACATCCCAATACCTCATCCCTTACCATACCACCAATAAAGCTAAGCCAAGACCCATGACTCCACAATATTTCCACTAGCCGTTTACCTTACTCATCAAACCATTGCCCGGCCTCGATCAAGCGGCGGGCTCACCCACATAAACCACACCATCCACACCACAAATTAGCCATTCCCACACACCAAACCCCATGGGTGTGGGGCTCACTTGCATTCACAAGCATTCGCCTTCTTCGCTCGAATGGGGGTGAGATGACCTTCATCTCATACTTACAACATCTTGACCATTAGTCAATTTCCTTGGCATTTCATGGCCAAATAGGACTTGCAATTCACATATAGCCATTACAAAAACTTCGATAGCATTGAGCTCTACATACACCATCATGCATATGCATCCTGACACATTACACATTGAATTTTGCCAATTGCCACCACCTCTACACGAGGTAGGGCCCATCTTACATGTAGTTCCTTACACAGCCTATACGGCATTCATCGCTATACGCGATTGTTGCTATACGCAAACAGTCCTTTTACACACTTCGGGTTGTTTGGAATTTTCTCCGCCCAGAAATTCCACGTGGTGCACACTTCGGGTTTTGGAATTTTCTCCCGCACCAGAATTTCCGCATACAAACACATGGCATTTTCTCACGCCCTATTACGCACATTCATCGCTATACGGCGATTGTTGCTACACGCAACATTTCTCCCGAAAGCGAAACTCAGCCGTAGTGGGGAAAGTTTCCGATAGAGGAACGAGGCGCACGCATATCCACCGCAAACAATACATACTTTCTTCCCGAAAAACCTAGGCTCAGCCATGTAGGGAAGGCACTGGCTACTCATCACTCGTCCCATGAACGAAGCGAAGGATCGCCGTAGGGAAATTTCCGAAGGAACGAGGGGCTTCCACGGACTTACTGTTACTTTCCCGAAAAGCCTAGGTCAGCCGTAGTAGGAAGGCTATTACATCATAACTCTCCCGAAAGCCCGTAGGTCACCGTTGAGACTCGTCCGGAAGGAACGAGGCGCTTTCCAACGGAGCTAACATTCCTTTACTTCCCGAAAAGCCAAGGTTCAGCTAGTAGGGAAGCAAATCTACCACATTCTTTTCCCGAAAATTCAGCTGTCTAAGGTGCAGCGTATAGGGAAGACGCTACCTGAGGAATCGGGCGCTTCCGAAGGAATCATCACGTTATTCTTCCTGAAAGCCGAAGGTCAGCCGTTATGGAGATCTTTGAAGGAGATCAGCCTTTCCACAGATAGTTGCATCACGTTTTCTCCTGAAAATGAAGGCCAGCCGTAGCGGGAGGAAAACCGCCGGAGGGATCCAGGCGCTTCCGAGGGCATAAAACATGGGGCAGAGTGACAGGTAAACTACCTTTGTTTTGAGGTACCGGCGAAAAAGAGTAAACTGCAGGTCGCACGAACGTCTTGAGTTGTCTCCGTCCCAAAATCGAATCTTTTGCACTTTCGTCTCTTCAGACTCAAGACACAAGTGGTCGGGCTTCTGTAGACACCTAAATGTGTCTCCCAAATGAGTAACCGATGATGAAACATATCACGTTTCATGTCGATTTGTTTCTAAAAGACGCATTTGAACTCGTGAAAGCTCGAAATATTAAGAGATAGTACAAAAATGCCAAAGTCAAATAAGAGCAAAGTATTTCTTGAATTTTCTATTTGGTTTTAGGATTTTCAACATAAATTAATATCGGTGATTTTCATGATCTTTTCAAAAGCTCAGACGAGCGTATATATGCTCCTTTGAGCGATATATACGCTCCGTTTGAGCATATATACGCTCGTTTTTGAGCGTTATACGCTCGTCTTTTGGTTTTTTTGCGCCTATAAATCCCTCTTACGCCTATTTTCCGGGGAACGGCATACGTTGCTAAGCTTCGCATACTCTCTTGCTCTCTCACTTCATACTCTTCACACTAAAAACACAAAAACGAGTTCTAATACGTCTTTTTAAATCAAATCAACGAGCGAAATCAAGGTATAACTCTGAGGTTACTCACCAAACCTCATTTTCGCATTCTTTCTAACTTGATTAATAACCATTTGAGTTTTCAATTCAACTAATAAAATGTAGAAAAACCACCTTTTTAATCGCTTCATGTTAAATATGTAGGATTATTCATCACTTTTTTGTTGTTTTCATTTTCATTAACTCTATTGTCCTTCGCATTTTCTCGTTGTCATTAATGTCGCTTGTCATTACTAACGTCTTCTTTTGCATTTTGTATAGCAAGCTTAACCAGGCGCTTTCTCTTCCAATACTAATATGTTTGTTTTGATTTGTTTTAGTGGATCGATCGAGAGGCGCTATCATTTTATTTATTATTTTCTACAATTTGCTTTGTTATACAGCGCAATGGTAAGGATGATGTATATTGTATATGCATATTGTATATATGTTTGTATTGCATTTCGTTGCTCTTTAAATAAAAGACCGGAATTTGTGATCACTTTAAAAATCAATTAATCATGGACAAACGCTTTTAGGCACCTTTTTAATTGATTAATATCAAGTGATCACAATTTCTAGGCTAGGTAGTTGTTTTGTGATAATAGAAACCCACTGTTGTAGTAACTTTTAGGACTAGTGCGCTAATAAGGTCTTGAATATGCAAGTTGCGTGCATCAATAATCGTGTTTAATGGAATTAACAATGAGACCGAGTAGAGGCGCTTACATGCGGGCGGATTGGTCAAAGATTCAATCGTACCATGTCCCCGAACCCACAAACTGGTTATGGATCGGACCGTGGGGCCATA
>SNQN01007064.1:17622-35160 GCA_008642245.1 Bassia scoparia
ATGGTAGTGTTCTTTATCTGACAAATTGGATGAGTGTTGTTGCTATTGATTTATTAAAACTTGTAATCTGAGAAATTTCCTTATTAAGTACTTGAAGTTGGAAAACTTTAAGTACCATGAAAGTTTTGCCAAATCCCACATCGAAAGGAATGTGGAAAACTTTTGTGTTTATATATCTACAATACATTAACATATGTTKTGGGCTTGTGGCCCATGTAGGGGCATTATTGTGGTAAGGATTGATGGCTCATTTCTTGTGTGAGTGTTATGAAGTTAATTTTTTTTAAAAAAAATGGTAGGGCACGTGACCTACCGTGCCCAACGGTAGGTCCGTCCCTGAACACGTTATCAGCACGAGTTCTAGCCAATATGAGCAATAAGGTATGTAAGACCACCATTATCGTACTTGTATCACTACCAATATGGTACGTTTATACATTCATATTCTTATGGTATTATATATTAGTTGTAAGGTACTGTACTTTGTAATTTACATTCTRATGTTAACGTTTGTTTATCAATTAGTAACTATTTTTGTATGTCAATGGCTATATACTTTATCTCACTGCTCTTATATGCATGAACCAAGTACAACARCTTTCATCTCTTTGTGTATATGAAGAAAGAAAAGTTAACTTGTGATAAAATACGGGATGATGGATAATGTACCTGCCAAATTGTAYATGTTATCTCTATTATTCTGGTACAACACTTTGATGAACTTATCCCATATACGAAGTATAAATTCACATATATCTGCACGCATAACATATGTACGTAATAAACTAATCTGATCAACAGGGATAAATTATCTAGTTAGCTATGCATTCTTTATCACAGATTGATTAGTTTACCAATTTTGATGAAATATCTCTTAAAAGGGATGTCVACAGTAAATAAACAAAATTCCTAAAGGTAAACAAAGTCTTCAAGTTTTCTTTGATCTTATATGTTTCAGTTTATTAGAAGTTTTAACTACCATTAATTTTTCTGTCAACAAAATATTATCTGTCAAAAGTGTATAATATACGTGCATTTTTTCCCCCTTATTTCGCATTACCTATATCATTATGCATTCCATAATAACTTTCATTTTTCGCTTTCATCATAATGATGTCTCGTTGTCTTTTTAGTGAGTAAAGGTAAAAATATTTTTATTGATCATCAAAACGTCAAGTTACTTAACAGATTGCAAAGTTCTATTTTGATCTTATTAGTGCATATTCAGTTTGCACTTTGTCACTTCGATATGATGTTTGATATCAAAGTACTTTATGCGTATTAGTGGAGGTTTAATATATCATTTTGTAACTATTTCAGAACTATGTATCATATACTAATTCTTACATTTCAATTTTTGGACTATTCTTATTATGACTTATAATAATGTTATTTTGTGTTGTGAAATATATCTAATCTTGCAAAATTTGAGTTTTGTGGCCCTTAACGTTATCGAAAAGAATTATAGACCACCTAATATACCTCTTAAACATATGCTTTCTTTTTAATCCTAGGGAGAACATCAGATATAAATATATAATAATGATTGTGATCGAATGAATGTGTGTTATCAATGTGTATAACGTCCAATTTGTCATGTTATTTGTCTTTATCACGCTCAATATTTTTATGATGCTTTATCTTCTATATCACGAGAAGGTTGTGTATGTTTGTATGCTTATAGTTATAAGATATGCAATCTTGAAGGTGTGTATCTCTTTCACCATTATCATAGTTGTACTCGTACATGATCTAGAGTTTTTTTTTAATAGTTCCTAAATTATGAATCTTAGATAATCCACTATTTATATGAACAACGTGTTCGCTTATAAATATTTCCATGTGAAAATATAAATATAATGATAATAGCTCATATATTATTGTAATTGGGTGGATATTCATATACCAAATTCTAGATGAGTATTGATAAATAACTAGATACACTCATTCCCAAAAGTGAATAAAAAATTGTATATTCAAAGGAATTATAAGCATGTGTGTAGGATGTTCTTTGTTTATAAGTAAGACATTGGATTTATGAGTTTTAAGCGATTAAATGTGACATTGTGAGCAACTTATTTGATACCCATGTTGATCATGCCCATACATATAAGATGGTCYGATGTAAGAACACTTTACTTGATACATGATTTTATCAAATGAGTTTATGAGTTACAAGGTGCAAGAAATTTGAAAGGTTTTTGGACTAATTTTCATATCCCCATATGCAATGATTAGGGGGAGATATTATTTATTTTATTAAATTATGAAATCGTTTCACAATGAATAATAAGAAGTATTACTAGTCAGTTTGATACATACATTAGCTCAAAAAWATTTTATTTATTTGGTGGCCACATATTTATCTGGAATGAACCATCTTGAAGATGAGTGTAAACAGTTGTCATTGTCAATTGAATTGAATATGTTGATTGCTCCGATCAAAATTGATGTCCCAAAAGGACAACATCTATTGCTAATGATATGATGTATAGTACGCCTAAGCGTGACAAATTAATATCTTATAATGATAAGAATTGATGATCAGTTACAAATTTGTATTAGTTACATATGTATTAGTTACATTATAATTAAATANCACTCATTCCCAAAAGTGAATAAAAAATTGTATATTCAAAGGAATTATAAGCATGTGTGTAGGATGTTCTTTGTTTATAAGTAAGACATTGGATTTATGAGTTTTAAGCGATTAAATGTGACATTGTGAGCAACTTATTTGATACCCATGTTGATCATGCCCATACATATAAGATGGTCYGATGTAAGAACACTTTACTTGATACATGATTTTATCAAATGAGTTTATGAGTTACAAGGTGCAAGAAATTTGAAAGGTTTTTGGACTAATTTTCATATCCCCATATGCAATGATTAGGGGGAGATATTATTTATTTTATTAAATTATGAAATCGTTTCACAATGAATAATAAGAAGTATTACTAGTCAGTTTGATACATACATTAGCTCAAAAAWATTTTATTTATTTGGTGGCCACATATTTATCTGGAATGAACCATCTTGAAGATGAGTGTAAACAGTTGTCATTGTCAATTGAATTGAATATGTTGATTGCTCCGATCAAAATTGATGTCCCAAAAGGACAACATCTATTGCTAATGATATGATGTATAGTACGCCTAAGCGTGACAAATTAATATCTTATAATGATAAGAATTGATGATCAGTTACAAATTTGTATTAGTTACATATGTATTAGTTACATTATAATTAAATATTAGCATGCTACCATCGTGAAGATGGATATGGATAAATGTCATTGACTATATATATTAATTGTAAATGCTTGTGTTAAATTTCATGTTCTAAAACCCAACATCAATTGCTTATGAAATTAAACTTGAAACTAGAACACGTCTGAAGCATAGTATACAATGATCAAAATTCTCAAAAGAGGAACAAAGCACTGATAGACAATGACAGGTTCGAGAAAATGATACACTTTTGATGATATGAATCACCTAAATAAGAAAATATATGTTTTGTTTAAATAATACGTGATATGATACGTGCTCTAGAAAAGCACATCATGTCCAGAAAATTTAGCATGTATAAAGTAAWACTCCAGCAGAGTATGAGTTTAAATCAAGTATTAGTTGATTGTCTTGCAAAGTGTAGAAAGAAATGCATATTGGTGTTCTTATATCACATCACATTCATGGTCATGCATAAAATATGTTTAATAAAGTGATCACTAGTGATGAAAAGCTGACGTCATAACCGACCATTGAATTTTGAATAAAAGGTGATTAAATGTGATTATTAAGTTAGGCAATCCGGGTTTGATAATTACCCATTATGGAAACCCTAAGTTTCATTTGACATAAAAATAGTGTGCTGACGCTCTCTCATGTTATATGTATGTGGCAAGATATAACATTGAGATTCAGCCATATTTGAATTGTGGTTTTGAGAGTTTGTTTTGAAGAAAATTTCAAGCGATTATATATTAGTCTCTAACAACTTTGTATATATGGGCATACGTAATAAGGCGACTAGAAGTTCACCATGATAACTTATATGTTTTTCAATATTAGGTGACAAGTAGCTCAAGCTACTTGTATGTAAAATTTGTTGAGTAATTAGTATCTCATTATTAAAGTTTTTAATGATCCAGAAGATCACTGTCTAGTGGAATTACATACAAGTGACTTATATGTATGTATGTATGTATGTATGTATGTATGTATNTATGTATGTATGTATGTATGTATGTATGTATGTATGTATGTATGTATGTATGTATGTATGTATGTATGTATGTATGTATGTATGTATGTATGTATATAAATTCTCTTGATTGGGGCCGTATCATGTCAGCACACAAGAAATAAGAAAAGAAGAGAAGAGAAACAACTGCAAATTACATGTCTCCCCGACCATTGATGTCGATCTCCAGAAGAGAACAAATTATAAAATATTAATAGATACATGTGTGTAGATACCTACATTTTTCCCTAGCCCGRTACGATCTATGATAAGACACCCCTTGCAACACACAAGCTGAATTGAGATAGAGCTAGRGCCCTACCAAACCCTAAAAAAGGCAAGTTTTCACTACACCGGGCATGTTTATGTACACAAAGCACCCTTAAAAGTAAGTTTTAATTCAAAATAATTTTACCTTATTTTTAAACATTTTTTTAGAATTTTTCTGAATTTTTCTAAGCATTTTTGGCAATTTTTCGGAATTTTCAACAATTTAATTAGTTTTGCGATAATTAATTAAATTATGAACACAATCCAAAAATTCATGAAATTTTATCACAACACACTATGTTTTACAAGGAATTTTATGCATATTTTTCCATAATTTTTTGTAAAAATTAGTTATGAATTTCCGAAGCAAAAACGCGCACCCGAGCGAAACGACTCATTTCGGGAGCATCGGGGCTGCACCCGAGCGTGAGGCCCACACGAATATCCCCACAAATCAATCAGTGATTTTTTGTTAAAATCTCGCGATCAAACAAAATCAAATCATATTTTATTCTGATTTTATTCTTATACGTATAAGCTAAAAGAGGCAAGGAAAATCAAGCAAAGAGGGTAAGGGATCTTCGGCGTAATTACGCCCAATAGCACCCAATTGGGCATAATTACGCCCAATACCTTGCTCTCCAAGTTTGATTTGCCTATAAATACTAGCACCCACGGCTCACTTCACACACACACACACGCACACATCATCATATGCTCAGATTACGCACGATTTCCCACACTCTCTCTCTCTCTAAAACTCTCTCAAATACTCTCTCTCACATACAAATTCACACAAGTGGTTTTTTAATTATTAAACACAATTAAACACATTTCAAAATACAAATTCACATTCATTCATACATCTATTTGGGTTCAAAGGTTTCTTTAGGGTTCAATTCGAGTTCTTCAAAGGCTACAAGGGTTCTTTAGGGTCCAAAGCATCGTTCTCAATCGAAAGCATCGTGTTGCAAGGTTAGTATGAGGCCAATGTCTCAATTTCTCAACCCCCTTTTGCATGCTTGTTAAAAATTTAACTTTCTATGTAATTGGCATGTAATATTGATTAACAAATTATTTGACATGAATTATAATCAACATTAAGCACAACCTTTAATTCTTGTTGAATGCTTGCATGCTTGCAAATCACACCACTATTATGTCTTCAACAAGATCGGCAAATTGCATGTTCTCACGCGTAATAAGACTAATTCATGGACAAATTAGCTTTTAGGAACCCTTTAATACGGATCTAAACAACACATGTCACAACAACAAATTAGTCCTMTGTGCATAAATTTCTGTTAAGCAACCCACATAGTAATTTGCATGCTTAGGGTGAAAAYGGAAATTTGTTTGTTGCTGTCTTTTTGACAATGGACTCGCAATGACCGAGTAGAGGCCGCTAGACGCGGGGGGCTGTTGTGCATTACTTCACTCTTACCCTTGTCCCCTAATCCAGACCTTTGGTGCACTACCAGACATGGAGTCCTTCGCCTTGCTTTATGCAATTATATGCAAGGCTTAAATGGGTTCCGTAACTTCTTAAAATAAGTGCGGTGGCGACTTCCTATACTCGTTTCAAGTATAAACACACAATTCCGGGCATACTCACACTATGCAAAAGCCACTATTCAATTCTAGCAACAAACCGAATAATCAACTAATTGTACCCCCAAGAGCATTTTGTTGTCCCTTAGTGTATATTTTGTTAGTTGTGTATAATTGTTGAGTCCCTTAGTGTTTTGAGTGATGATAAACAGTTGCAAGAACAAGTACACTGGTCTGATGAATACACCTGGTCTGAATAGCTGAGATACTGTTCTTGGTCACTTGAAAGATAGGGACATGTATGCTAACAAGTTATATTGTGCAAATTGTTATATGTGTTTAGCATACAAAAATTCCAACTATTGAAGCAGAAAGTCCTTCGAGGAAGACTCGAGAAGATCAAGTTCATAATGAAGATCAAGGAAGTTTCGAGAAGTTGAAGAACAATAAAGATTAGTTCTAGGATTAGAATAAGTCTTTTTGTTGTATAAGTGCATGAGTAAGTTTGATTAGTGCTTGTAGTATTGGTTCATGGCATAGAGGTTTAATTTGAACTTTCTCTCTTAGTGTTGAAGGCAACTAGACTAGTTGGTTAGTTGACTTTGACCCTACTAGTTAGGAGAACAGTTGTATTGTTCTCACAACGCGGATCATCTTGTCGAGCAAGGAAAGTTTTCTTAAAACGATTATGGAAACTTCAAGATGATCTAGTGAGAATATATGTTTGGATATATGGTAATTACTTGAGATGCAATTAAAGTAACATAAGATATTATATTATCTTGTATGGAATAATATCTTATGGGACTTTCCTAAAATATAGGGAATAGATATATCTTTATTTATCTCCTATACTCTAGGGTTGCAACACAAGTAATTGCTAGGCCTTTGGCTATAAATATCCATTTCATGCATATAGACTTAGATTTACACTTCTCTCCGCGTTCTTAAATAAGGGTTATTTTGAGAGAAAAAAAAAGAAAGAAAAAGCCTCAAACCTAAGATCAGCAGAAAGATTCAAACACACGAGTGTACACATTGAGCGATTATTATACTCTTGTACTCAACAAAGTGAGTACTTTAGAGAGATCGAGTTGTGTTGAATCACCACAAAGGGGTTGGTGATTTGTAGGTTTTTATAGTTCATTAGCGAGTAGTGCTTGTGAGTTCAAGTGCTAAATAGCACACTTAGGTTGAGTGTGGGTGGACATTGTGTGTGTGAGTTCAAATGCATTGTAGTGGGGTTGCTTTGATTATTTCAGAGTAGATTAATAAAAGTAACTAGAGTGGAGACTAGCCCAGAGTTGGGTGAACCTCGTTAAATTTGGTGTGCCTTTATTTCTATTGCTCGATGTCGTTCTATGTACTGTTTAACACTTATTCCGCTGCGAGACTAGTCTAACTTGTCTACTCTACTAGAACAGACACATTTGAAAATTTTTATAGGCACTCAATTCACCCCCTCTGTAGGACGTGGCCGCCCTCGCGTATACGGGTGCGCGGCTTGGGTACTACATCGAGTGCTTTGCGTGGGCTTGAGCCACGGACCCGCACGTGAGTGCGTTGGGTAGTGTTGTCGAGTAAGTGGAGTCGCCACCGTGCCTATAAAGGTTATTCACGGACGCCCGAAACGTGGTGGCAAATTAATGGCCACGTTCTGATCTAGTAACCAGTTCGTGGTTCGGTGACATGGTACGAATCAGATCTGTAACCAATTCGCCCGCATGTAGCGGCCTCTCTCGTCTCATTGCAATTTCATTATCACGATTATTGAATGCACATAACTTACATTTTTAGCACCTTAGAGCGTACTAACCCTAAAGATTACTACGAAAGTGTGTTTCTATATGCACAGAAGAACTACCTAACTAGAAATTGTGACCACTTTGCATTAATCAAGTTAAAACAGTGCCTAAGCTAAAAAACCAGTTGTCCATAGTTAATCTGATTTTAAAGTGATTCACATAATTTCTGGTCTTTATTTAGCAAAATATATACAAATGATACAACCATGACAATGTGAATATATGAAATTCAAATCATATATACAAACCAATCTTACCCTGAATCTACAAACAACAAGTGTTAGTTCGTAATAAAAAAAACGAGCGAAATGAATCTTCCCGCCTTGAGTCGCTATACAAGGACAAACAAAACAATGTTAGTTGTAATAAAAAAACGAGCGAAATGAACCTTCCGCCTTGAATCGCTATACAAAGATAAGAAATCGTTAGTATTGACAAGTATAATAATAATGATAATGAATAAAGAAAGAACGAAAAACAATGAAAAAACATTGAAACAGTTAATGACAATCCTACATATTTACATGGAACATTGAATAGTGAGTTTCTACATTTTTGTTAATTAGATTGAAACTTGTAATAGTTATTAATTAGGTGAGAAAAGAGTATGTTTAGTGGCGAGTAATCTAAGAAATAAACCTTGTATTGCTTGTTGAATCGAAACAGAATCGATGCTTAGAACTCAAGAACGAATGTATTTAGAGTGTTTGAGAGAGTGTATGAGAGTATAAGAGAAAGAATACGCAAGTTAGAGGCGGGAGAGATAGAATAGACGTGTGTGAATGAGCAAGGCAGCACGTATTATAGGCACGAGGGAAAAATGAGGGAAAAAACCCTACGTATATACGCAGGAGACCTGCGTATATACGCAGACTCTGTGTATATATTCTCCGCGTATTTCGATTTCCTTCATTCCAATTTCCATAATACGTGATTTGCCTTGATTCGACGCACCTAGACACCCTTGGTCTCCAAGCAAGGAGTTCTAGAGTGTTTAGAAGGTTCCACGTATTTCCGGAGTATTTTTTGTGTATTTTATATTTTTTTTGTATTTTCTGCGTATAAAACTTATAAAAATCATAAAAAATGTATAAAAATCAGAAAAATATCTAAAAATACTAGTGAGCTCAGAAAAATGCGAAGATGTGATGAAATGTAGAAATCAAGAGAACCACCAGTATAATTATTTTTGAAAATCCTAAAAATAGAAATGAAAACCTAAAAAGAAAAATAATTAAAATAAATAAAAGAAAATGTTTTTACCCTTTTATTTGTCCTTTGCTCCAATAGTTTCCGAGTATGACCCCACGTATTTTCACACTTTTCTGAGTTCAAAGCATCTTTTCTAAGATCGAAACAATCGCGAGACCGGTATGTTTCATCACTGATTACTCTTTTGGGAGACACTTTTAGGTGTCTACAGAAGCCCCCACTTTGACTGAGTCTGAAGAGACGATAGTCTCGTAAGACGAAATTCAAAGTATTCGATTCGGGACGGAGAGCAACTCAAGACGTTCTGCGACCCTGAGTTACCCTTTTGCCGGTACCTGCAAAACAAGGTTAGTATTACCTGTTCCGCGTCCCATGCGGTGTTATGCCCTTGGAAGCGCCTGGATCCTCAGGCAGTTTCTCCCTACGGCTGACCTTGGCTTTTCAGGAGAAAATTATGATGCAACTCTTGTCGGAAATGGTGATTCCTTCAGAGACCTTCCCTACGACTGACATTGGCTTTTCAGAAAGAATAAGGTGATGAATACCTTCGGAAGCGCCTCGTTCCTGAGGTAGCTTTCCCTACGGCTGACCTTGGCTTTTCGGGAAAGGAAGTGATGTAGATGCCTTCCCTACGGCTGACCTTGGCTTTTCGGGAAGAAGTAATGTATGTTCCGTTAGAAGCGCCTCGTTCCTTCGGAAAGTTCCTACGGCTGACCTTGGCTTTTCGGGGAGAGTTGTGATGTATATGCCTTCCCTACGGCTGACCTTGGCTTTTCGGGAAGAATGTTGCGTATAGCAACAATCGCGTTATATAGCGATGAATGCCGTATAGACGAGAGAAATGTCATGTGTGTATGCGGAATTTCTGGTGCGGGAGAAAATTCCAAAATCCGAAGAGTGCGCGGAACTTCTTAGCGGGAGAAGATTCCAAAACCCGAGAGAGCTAACGGAACTTTCTGTAGCAGAGAAAATTTCCAAGACCCGAAAGATGTATTTGCTTGAGATTTCTGTAGCGGGAAAACATAAGACCGAAAGATGGTTGTGCTGGATTTCTGTAGCGGGAGAGATCGTAGACCCGAAGATGTTTGTGCTGATTTTTGTAGCGGGAGAAATCGTAGACCCGAAAGATGTTTGTGCTGGATTTCTGTAGCGGAGAAATCATAGACCCGAAGGATGCTTGTGGAATTTTGGACCCCAAGATGATGTGTAAGTAGCCCCCAAGTTTTCTTTGTTGGCTTTGCAAATGACTTTTGTTACGACCATTTGTGCTTGTTTATGTTTCATGAAATTTTGTTCCCAAGCTTAGTCACATGATGCTCCGCTTATGTATGTGAGTTTTCAACTACGCAAAAGCCTTAGAACTTTAATTCTATAACCGTTTGTGTAGTGTATGCTTATTGGGCTAGCCTTCCGCAATGTCTTCCTCAGAGTGCGGTAACGGACTAACTTTGTGAACTCGTGAGACTTGTCGGAGCCGAGGTGCACTTAGCAGACCAAGACACTTAGGACTAACTTAGCCTTGTTTTGAATTAATGGGTTGTGATATGAGCTTATGGAGTATGTCATTTTTGTATATAGAGACTAGTATAGCATGTATGTTTTGTATGTATGATGTATTATGTATTATTATGTAGAAGTATGTTAATGTATTATGTATGTGTGTTATGTATGTATATGTATGTATGTATGTGATGTATGTAATGTTGTATGTATGTATGTATTATGTATGGTATTATGTATGATATGATGTATGTATAGTATATATGTATGTATGTATGTATGTATGATGATGTATGTATGTATGTATGTATGTATGTATGTATGTATGTATGTATGTATGTATGTATGTATGTATGTATGTATTATGTATGTATGTAGGTATGTTGTATTAATGTATGTATGTTAGTATTGTATGTAATGTATGTATTATGTATGTATTTTTATGTATGTAGATGTATGTATGTATGTGTTTGTGTGTATGTATGTATGTATGTATGTATGTATATGTATGTATGTTGTATGTATGTATGTATGTATGTGTATGTATGATGTATTGATGTATGTATGTATGTATGTATGTATGTATGTATATGTATGTATGTATTTTGTATGTATGTATGTATGTATGTATGTATGTATGTATGTATGTATTATGTATGTATGTAATGTATGATATGTAATGTATGGTAGTATGTATGTATGTATGTATGTATGTATGTATGTATGTATGTATGTGTTGTGTGTTTGTGTTTATGCATGTGTTATATGTGTTGTGTTATGCATGTGACTCTAGTATGCATTGGAGGCCGACTTCCTCCTCCGAAAAAAACAAAAAATGACAATCCTACGATGCGTTGAGTCGCAGTGAAAGCACCATGCATTAGCCGTAATACAACAACTCGTCCCCCATCTGCCAATACGCTGAAGTAGGCAAATTACCCCAAAATTGAGTGAAAACCATTCGAAGGTTCAAGTTTGAGCGTAATACGTTGTAGAGAAGCGTATATATGCTTACTTCCTGCGTATTACGCACTTAGCAGCGTATATATGCTGTATCCTCGTTACTTTCCAAAAATTTTAAGGAAAGTTTGCTCTTGGTATCAAGGCTGCGTATATATGCATCTGAGGAGCGTATATACGCTCTTATTTCTGCGTATATACGCTCAATTTTGTGTATATACGCTCAAGATTTTAGGGCATTGGCTCGATGTTGCATTGCATTATAAATGCAGACGGGGTTTTTGGACTTATGCACTTCAAAACCGTACTCTTGTCTGTTTTACTACAAACCTTAAACACTTTTATTTCTCTAAGTCTCTATAGGCATGGCTCGCAAGGTTGTTCGCTCTAGATCATGATACGTGATCTCTCTAACACCGGTCAAAGGCACATTCGTGACCATCATTGCAGCGTTTTTCTGATGTTCAGGTTCGTGAAAATGTGTATACTTTTTTACTTGCTGCCATATAAATTTTGAATCCTAACTCATCTTTTGCTTTAACAATAATGAAATTACAACCATTTGCCTGAAGAAATTTTGCCATTATTGGTTGGCCTATATGATCACCCTCCTTGCGCCCCTGACTTATCGATTCTTTTATCAATTTTTCAAAATTTCATGGAGTTGGAAACGCAACGTTTCTGACGTTGTTTTTGCCACGATCGATTTATTGATTGATTGACCACTTTAGAACAATGGTAGAATTAGTGATCGCGCATAGGAGAAGAGCCCTTATTTTTGCCTATTTTGTCATTATCTCTTCCTCAAAAAAGTCGGAAAATTTTGCCTTGCCTCCGATTATCTCTGTTGTGAACAATGCGAGGTTGGTCGTTCACCCTCCTTACTTTGTTGCGGGAGATGTTGCTTGCATTGGACGACTTGGCACAACAAGAAAATAGCTTCGCCGACCACGATTACGACGCTAATCGGTCGTAATCGTTTCGGAAATACATCATCGGTAATCCAAAAATTACGACCGATAATCGGCGGTAAGGGTTACCGACGATCAGACCGATAACATCCGACCATTTTTTGGAGGGAAAAATTGGATTACCGACCGATTTACAAAATCGGTCGGTAATCCAATTTTCCCTCCATTTGTTGGAGGGACAATGGAGCGGTACCGACCGATAGTCGGTCGGTATACCGACCGATTTAGAATGCGGTCGTATACCGACGACCTATCGGTCGGTAATCACTCCATACTATTTTTTTTTAATTTAAAATCCTTCATTACCGACGAATTTCGGTCGGTAAATTCAATTTGTGCCAAAAAAAATTTTTACCGACCGCTAGTCGGTCGTAATATTCATAGGAGGACAAAAAAAAGAATACAGCAATGCATCCATCCACTGCCTGGTTCCATTCCCAAATTTTTTGTCATTCAAAAATCATATAAAAATTAGTTTGTAACTTATATCACAGACTCACAGGACAGTCAGATACAGTGCTGCTCCTACTGTATGTTAGTTATACAGACAAAAACAACAACTATACAATATATGTAGGTTTAAACAAGATAATGTATTAATAATTAATGTATTAATAATGTGTACGGCAGATCCACGGATGTAAAACAAGAGCCTGAATTCGACCAAGTTGAACTCAAAGCATGGCGGCCTCAGAAGACGTATGTCGCAATATGAATCTCTTACGCAACACCATCTGCAATGCCAGAGCCCAAAAGAAAGACCTGGCTAAACCTATACCAGGCAATTGTAGCTTATACAGCATGCTTTGGGTGCATCCTTGACTTTGTATTTTGCAAACTATATGAGAAAAATTATGCACTTCCAACAATTTAAGAAGACTGAGATATCACCTTTGGATGCCCAAATTCATTGCCATGAAGTTGAGATAAGCCATAGCCACAATATAAAGTAATTAGTCTGATGAGCTGAGAAGGAAAAGGATAAAATTCTGTCAGAATTTTTAACCAAATTAGTTTAAATCAAAAAAGATATCAATAAAAGTGCAGAGCCAAGTGAAGTCTTATGCAAAAAAATTTAAAAGACGACAGACATGATATTAAGATATAAAATACAGTCCACCTTGAGAAGTGGGATCACATAATCCAGGATAATATGTGCCTGTAAAATATCTTAACACCTAAATTAGAATCAAAGTTCTTTGGCCAAAATATCATTTTGTAATTACTAAACTAATGCCACGAAACATAAACAAAATAATAAATATAAAATATAGGCATGGGCAGCAGGAGGCAGGAACTATGTAGTATATACAAATAATAGAATAGTCCACATCTTCTGCAATGGTTATAATATTTGGATGAAGAGCATGCAGGATGTCATTTGCCAGAAGTGAGTTACATTAAGGATCCCTGTCAACATACTGATTGCAATATCTGTAATCAAAAAGATTTAACATGTCACTATCGATTTTTCAACCAGTTGCAAGACAGGCCAAGATATTGAGCATGTAGCCAAAAGTCTGGTAGAGCTAGGAGGGGGCGGAGGAAAAAAAAGAATTGGTGCACTGCATTTGCTTTCAGAGAGGGTTTTTTTTTTTTTTTTTTTTGTCAAGCAGCATTACAGATTGTGAGTTATTATTATAATGATGTACAATGAGCACTGTAAGTTTTCGCATGTGTTATTCCTTTTCTCTTTCACATTCCATGTAATCTACAAGTATAGATTACAATCCAAGTGTGAAGCTAATATCCAAATGCGAGACATAAGACTTTCAATATCAAAAGACATGCCTTTTTCCTATGTTGGAATTGATACATATGCTTGGAATGACATATATCAATCAAAAAGCAAGATTCAAAAAGATATTCATATAGACTCACTCATCCAGTGTTGCCAGTAAATGTAGCAAACCATTGTTGAGTATAAATCATTGAAGAGAGAGAATGAAACTGAAACCATCAATTTGATATTCTTCAACCCACCTGCTCAAATGATCATAGGCCACATGTTAGTTGCATCATGTAACAAAGCAACTTATAGAAAAAACAATATGCGAGCCTTGTAACAAAAGTAAATGAATAAGTATATAGTTGATATCACTACACAATTCAAATTGGAAAGGAGATATTTAGACATCAACAATCACATACTTGAACATTCTAGTTCCCCAATACTTGAATGTCCTCAGTTTCCCTAATTGCAATAGAATTTGATTTGAAAACATTATTCATTCATAATTAATCTTTAATAATAAGCTGAAAAAAATGAAGCAATGGAATTGGATTCTAAGTAACAAGAAACTCTGTATACTTTTTCGTCCAGAGGAATTTATATGTTTCTCTGCAAGAAAACATCTTAAGAAAGCATGAAGTGTATGGAAATTTAAGATCACTGACAATGAGAAGAACTAGAGAATGGCAGTAGTAAATTACTATACATATCAACCTGAATAAACATATCATCAAAAAATAAGTTACCTAATGAAAGTAACAGTCATTTGTTCCATCAAAATGGACAATCCAATCATCTCATCTGCTGCTGAATATGAAGCACCAATTGTCTAACAAGACTAGAAGCCTAGACCTAGTAATGACAAATATACATAGTTTTTTAATCACCAAGAATATTTAAGTATTCAGAAAAACATTAGAAAATAAACCTAAAATACACTGAAATTTGATACACATAAGTGTAGCTGCCTTCAACCTTGACTTTCTATATTTTGTGCGATGCTAGATGGCTAGCATACCATCAAAAATACCTTTATAAATGATCAATGACCATATTTCGCCATAGCATATGAAGTATATATGGGAATGGTGATGGAAAACAATAGAAATAAATAAAGCAAAGTCAAGAGTCATTGATTATCCAATTTTCTTTAAAATCATTAAACGATAGTATGACTATATAATAGCTTTTTCTGTAAATATCGTAATAAATAGGTAACAACCATTGAGCTTCATCCACCAGCGCTTACATCACTCTGGAGTGCCATATCGACTGCTTAGCAGCATACATGCTTCGTAACTTGTTATCATGATTCAAAAAAAGATGTAATCATTGATTCGACAGCAAAAGTAAAATGCAATTATGAAGTTTAAATTTAAAAGTTTTCCTTATGTCCATTTATAGGTGCTAAACAAGTGAAAATGGGTTTCTCTACCTAGGCATTAGATTTACTAAGTTGGGTCCAGACTTGTAGTAAATTAAAAACCACAAGTAAATAGCATTGTAATTTTGTAGTATGTGCAGTCTGAGATTAAAGATCATGCATCTTTTTTTATTTTTTCTTTTTTTGTGTGTGTGACAATGCTGCTATCGATATAACATTAGTGGATCACAAGAGACACGTGGAACTACATTCCAGTAGAAATTCATGTATGTGGCAAGTTTAAGGAGGTGCTAAGAACCTGAAAATTGTCTCCCCAAATGAGTATCCGTGAATGACATACCCGCGTCCTGCGTTTGTTTTCGACTTCAGAAAAGATTGCTTTGAACTCACAAAAGTTGGAAATGCGTGAGGTCGTACTCGGAACTATCAGCAAAGGTCAAAGCAAGGCAAAAATATTTTCTTATCGGTTTTTCTCTCAAAGGTTTTTCAAGGGTTTTCAAACACGTTACACTGGCGATTCTCATGCTTTTTGATTTTCATCATGTCGTTCACGTTTTTTCGAATCTGCCATGTATTTTTAAATTATTTTTATGATTTTTTATGATTTTCTATGATTTTGCAATGTTTGATACGCGAATACGGCAAGAAAATACAATGAATAATTAGAAAATATCGAAATAGTGGAGAACCTTCTAGAACGTTGTCATACGAATCGAGTATTCTAGAACTCCTTGCTTGGAGAGCAAGGGTGTCTAGGTGCTCGAATCAAGGGAAATCACGAATAAAATCGGAGGAAATCAAAATATTTCGAGGTTTTGGAAAATATATACGGCATCAATTGAGCGTATATTCGCAAATATGGAGCATGATATAGCTGGTCAGACGTATATACGCTCATAATGCTGCGGTATATACGAAGTAGCATACGAATTTGCCAAAACCTTATGGAAGTGAAGCAGCGTATATCGCTATTAGGAGGATTGAGCGTATATCGCAGGAAAGTAGCGTATATACGCTCTCTGTAAGCGTATATCGCATGGGTTTCTTGCCACTGTTTTTGCCTCGTGCTATAAATACTTGCTTGCCTTGCTGACAGTCGAGACGGCTTCAGACAAGGCACAATCCGGACACATCTACTCCTTCTCTCTCTCAAAAACTCAAAACACTTCGTTTTCATTCAAAGCATCGATTTCTGTTCGAATCAATCAGCGAAATAAGGGTATAATCTTAGATTACTCACTAAAAAAACCTATTTCTCACTCTTTTTAATTCTTTTGTCTTTTAATTGATTAATCATTGTTATGAGTTTTAAATTCAATTAAACACATGTAGAAACCACTTTTTAATCGTTCATTTTACGTAAATATGTGGATTTCTTAATGTTTTTCAATGTTTCATGGCTTTTGGTGTTCATTTTTATACATATATCTATTGTCAATACTAACTTGCGTTTGTTTATCTCAATTAGCAATTCAATCGAAGGACGATTCCTTTGGTTTTCAATTCTAACAATTTTGATTGTTTGCGTGACAAGTGAGAAGGGCAACATACATATTATCATGCTTAAACTTTGTTTTCATGGTCTTGTAATATATATCTTCTATCACACTTGTATATATTGTTTAAACAAGACCGGATTTTAAATGCTTGGTCAACATGTAAAGTCAGATAATCATGACGATCGTTTTCTAAGCACTTATTAATATTGACTACAATCAAGTGGATCGCCTTGTCCATTGTAGAAGTCTTGGTTTGTACATAATACGCACCCACCAGTAATTAGTGCGCTTCGAAGTCAAATCAATAAGTTTTTCAATGAATTCAATTGTTATGAATCTATGGAACTACAATGAGACCGAGTAGAGGCCGCTACTGCGGGCGAATTGGGTTTTCGAGTCTATTCTG
>SNQN01007065.1:14134-28678 GCA_008642245.1 Bassia scoparia
ATATTAAGTTTATTTTGCGACTTGTTCAGCTCTGTTAATGTGCTTTTATGTAATTTCATATGGTCCTTTTTGACGTTTAATATCACACGAGACTTGGGTTTAGCCTTATTTTAGTTGTATAGTACTAGATTTCCGCTAAAAAAAGAATTCGAGAATGTCTAAATTCCCACGTGTTTTTATCGGGATGTCTTATTTAAACTTTTGGTATATTTGATAATAGTTGTTCCCTCAATAAGCTGTTGTTTTATTTGAGCGAAGAGATAGATATGTTAAGGTTGCCAAGCGTATGTTAAGTTTGTGGATGTTTAAATTGAAGGTGTATTAATGTCGTAAATTGTTGTGTATGGCTGTTTATTGCTGTAGGCTAATTGGTTGAGTATAATAGGTTGTAGCCGAAGTTTATTGCGTCTATCTGAAAGCTGTCCCTCTTGTCATTCCATCACTATCCGCGGTGTGTTCTTTGTCTTATGTAAGAAGCTATGCTATATAAGTTGCTGAGGCAGAATCCCTCCTTGGGTGCTGCTTCACAGAAGGGTTGTTCTACACACAATGTTTTAACTTCCTAAATACTCCAGCTAACGTCTGGCCGGGCTTTTATTAATTTTTTCGTTCTCCTCAAACAACGTAGGTTTCTTGGCCGTCGGTAAAGTTTACCCCTATGTACTCCCAGTTTATCAATCGGGATGATATTTGCACCCTGAGGTGTTTTTTATTATAACGCTGTCTGTTAAGGTTCCTCTTTTGTTTTCTTTTTCTTCGACTGTTTCATAGGTTTTGTGTCGAAACAATATAACGTCATGTTGTCGAAGAGTTGAGAGGCCGTTGGTGTGATATTGATTCCGGTGCTGCTTAGCCATTAAGGTATAACGGCGGTATTTAGCCGCCCTACAAGCTCACTATCTGTATTTATTGGGTTTTTGAGCTGTTGATTACGGAACACGATACATTTTTGTTCTTTGTACGATAATATAATTTTCGACTAGAGATTTACACACGGACAACTTCCTTGATCTTCCTCGTTATAAATGGATTCTTTATTGGCAACTCTAATAAAACCGGGTCGACAGGATATATTCCTTCGGTATTATGTTCTTCATTGTCGAATTTTAATTGTCGTTATGTCGGATTGATTGTCCATGCTAATTATTGAGTACTTGTAACCACGATTTCTTGATCGTTATATCCGGTTCACATGCTAGTACAATCGAAATCACAACTTCATCACACAAGTCGGAACCCTTCTTCGTCCGCTTGTTAAGCTCTTCTTGTTTTTCGGGTTGCAAGGTTTTTGTTGTACGGTAAGCAAGGAGTTCTAACCTGAACTGATTGGTATGATTATAACTAGAAAGGAGTTTCGCGCAGGATGTATCTCATCCTCACTCTTATTTCGAGATGTGTACCTCTACTATTAACAGTTCCGGACTGTGTCTTTTTCGCCGTGCTTCGCTTTATGATTTTTTGATTCATTCGGACTCTTAAATGGAGATATATAAACCTTTATCTTAGACTTGCCCTAGTTATTTTTTCTGAGTTTATCTGTTTTCTGCACACTCTCATCTCTGGGCCTTTGTTGTTCCTACCGATATATCAATTAAGGGTGTCCGTCTGTGTGAATGGAACCCTCTAGTTCAAGTATTAAGCTTCATGGTTGCTCTTGATCATATAAAATCTTCCGCTCACAAGTAGCGATTAAGAGAAATCAGCTATATTTCCGGGATTAGATGTAAATCATAGGTGACGTAAGAAAGTATATTCGGTGTCACTTTGAAAAATATTTATTATTATAGATATTAATTTTGGCAGGTTTTTCTATGTATAAGAGTACTTAATAATGGGGACGAATGAGGAGTTTTCCGGTAATTTCTTTTCGGAAGATATTCGCAAATTTTTTGGAGCCATTTCATGCTTTGGATAGAAAAAATTTCCCCTCCATAGTCTACCACCTGTTAAGTAATAAACGGCATTTATCTCTAGCTTCGTGAAATCTTAGGGCATCTGTTCTGTATCCGAGAATCGCATATTTCGATTTTGACAAACTTCTTCTTGTTCTTATGAGTAAATACGCGAATAGCATAATAAAATATATTGGTAGAGTTGTTGTCCAATAAACATTTTTTAATTCGATCCCTTTATATGGAACGTCCATTCGGCTCTTTTTGTATCGAACCTTTTGTTGTTATATATTTGTCCGCAGTTACAGATCTATTTCTATAGCCGTGTTTCGGTAAGGTTGGTTCCGATATAGGTCAGCGTGTAAGAGGGTTTCTTTGCTGGTTGCGTTACTCTTATATCTCTAATCTCAACTTTGGGTGTTGATATTTGAATTATGCAATTGGGTTTTCGCGCTGATTTTTCGATATCAGCAAATGTGTATGTAGATATTGAGGGGTCTGTAGGAACTTCAGATCTTCTGGTTTAGTTACATCGTATGGTTTTCTCACTCGCAAGGCATTTTGGGGTAGGAGATATAATCGTCCCATTGCTTTCCTCATGCACATGTTGGGTGAGAGATTCATCTTACAAATGTTGTCTGACGCTACGTCCAGTTGTCTACACTACCGATGGATCACTAGAAAGTTATCCCTGTGTGAAGGGTTGGATTTTTCTCTCTTTATGGATTGTTGTCTTATTTTGCTTTTGGCCTATCAGACCGGCATTTATGTGTTGGACTACAAATGTGTGGGGAGTGTTCTTTTTTTTTTGGAACTTGAGTATCGATTTTATGTTCTTTGTACTAGATTAAGTCCGCCTCACGTTTAAGACGAAATAAGTCAAATCTTAAATTTATATGGGAAGTTTATTTGCCGTTATTGAATTGGATATCAATTGATGACTTTTCGGGAGTTATTATTCAATTCGCATGATTAGTTTGTCTCTCCCTTCTCCCTGCTGTCTCTCGCACCCTTCGGCGGCCCTCTCCTTCCAATAACATTTGATCGTCTGTGGGAAGAATGTTCACGATTTCTTCTATTCACAAGGCACCCTTTGTTTGTTTCGCCTGATATCTTTCTTGTAGTTGAGTGAATTCTATTATGATGTTTGGGCGCACTCATAGGCGACACAATGCCCGGTTTTCCTCAGTTCTCTCTGTTGTCTGGCTACTCGTCACTGGGTTGTTGTAGTAGTAGCTGGCTTTTATGGGTCCTTGTGCGCTTCTCTTGAGTTCTGACTTCGCCCGGGTCACCTACGCTGCCTTAATTGTTTATCTGTATTTCTTGGCTGTGTAAGTTGCGGACTCTAGGGATGAGTCTTCCCTTTTCTTCTCTGCTTTCTTCTCTTCTTCCTGGCATGTATAATACAGGCAATTAGTTGGGTTGGCATACCGGGCATAAATAGTCTATGGTATATTCGTTGTTCGTGTCTTACCTCGTTTATTACGTAGCTTTGCTCTTTTTTGCCATGTCTTCCGCGCGCGGCTTTTGTTTTGGTTCTGTTTTTGAGTCTTCTTTTAATCTAACGGGTTGGTTTGCTTTTATAGTGGCTTTTTTTTTGCTTTTATTATATTTTCCGAGACTTTTTATACTTATAGCTTATGCCTGCGCAGGATTTTTGGGATCTGCTATCTTTGCTTTCCAGGGTAGTTTTTCTTCTTCTACCTGCTCTCTTTCTTGGTGCACTCTCCCTTTTTTCTGGTTCCCTGTCTTCCCTTCCCGCCATTTCTTTTTGTTTTTTTCGGCTATAAGACTTGGTATTGCCTTCGAATGGGCTTCTGCTTTCTGTTTCTTTGGCATTTAGGGTGTTGTTCTTTTGACTTGTTGTTCTAATGTCTTGGGGGGCTCATCAATGTTGTTCGTTTGCCTCGATGAGACTTACGGGACACTATTATTTAATTGAATATACTGTATTTTTCGGTTGATCGAATTGCCTTGTGGTTATTTATGTTTTTTTTTACCTTTTGAGGTTTTCTACAATTTTGGTTCCGTCTGCTTGGTTCTAGAATGTCTGGATTCAGTCTTCTTTCTTTATTTGTTTTTGTAGTCAATTTCCGGATTTCAACATTATTTTGATTGATATTTGGTAATAATCACAAATTCCGTCTTCTTGTTTTGCCTGTTCTTTTTTTGTTTGGTATGGTTTTTGATTCTTGTTTTTCTTTGTTCGTTATCGTTGCCGTGTTCCTCTCGAGAGTTCGTTCTTTTGGTTGTTTTCTCCTTCCCTCTTGCCCTCGCCTGTCCTCACTCCCGGCTCGCGCTTTCCTATCTTGTTTGTATCTAAAGGCGTGGTTTCGCCTGGCTCGGTTCTTTTTTTGCTTTTTTTTGTTTTTTTGCTGTTGCCCTCTTGTTGGTTTTAACGGAACAAATGTTGTTTTCTTATGTACCTCCTCGTTGACTTTCTTGCTCCCTGTTTGTTTTTTGCCTTGTTCCTGCGGCTTTTTTTGTTTTCGCTTCTCCTCCTCCCCAAGAATATTAGTTTGCACTGCTTATGGTTATTTACTATAATCACTCTGTAATAAGTGGTGACATTTAGGAGATTATAATTCGAGTGCCGCAATACCTTGGTTTTTTTTTTGTTGCTTTCGTTTTCCCCCTGTCCTTTCTTTTGTTCGAACGCTCGCATGCCTCTTTTCTGTCTCGCTTTATTTTTTGTTATGGTGGGAATCCTCGTTCTGACGAATTGTAATTGAGCGGTATAAAATAGGTTTTTTCTTATGTGTTATTTTATTATGGACCTTTGGCTCTGACCGCTGGCTTTCTTTTGTTGTTGTTGCTTCTCCTGCGATTTAACATGACCAAATTAATTAATTTATAAATGCCTTTATGTTTTAAAGATTATCAATAATTTTTTTTGTATTTTGTATATTGTCATTAGAGGCGCTATAACGTTGTGTGTTTGCCTCGTGCGTGTGTCGTGCTGGCGTGTGCTTTGTTTGTGTGGAGTCGTTTGTCATTTGTGTGTGTTGAAATTGGTGAATCATTGAGATCTTTAGACAAGTAGATTGGGGTGGGTGTATGCGTCTGTTTGTGTGTTTCGGTTTGTGAATGTGAGAAGTGGTTGTTGATTGTCGTTTGTTGTGTGTTTGTTTGTGTGTGTTGTGCATGGGTATGTTGTTGTGTTTGATTGTGGTGAATGTGTTGGTAGTATTTTTGTTATTGTTTGTGCTGCGTCGTCGCTGCATGTTCGTTGGTGTTAGATTTGGCTGCTAGAAAAGATTGATGTTGTAATGTATAACTACATACTCGTTACTCCGATCATATGTCTCAAAATTACGGACTATCAAAGCCCTAACCATACCTTTAAAGGATTAATATTAATATTTACCAATAACAGGTTTATAGAATTAATATTTGAGTTCGATTGAATCTATCTTCTTAAATCAAGGAGCTGAAAGAAGTGGGCTTTAAAACGCATAATCCACCAAATATTTATTTATCCAGTCTAAATTTAAAGGGAGTCCAGTGGTTTGAACAATAAGGTAACCCGTGTTTACACTTTTTTTGTACTATTTTAGTTATTATGATGAATGATGTATATTGTCTCCTATTAACCTATATAAATAACTGACAGTGTCCCTCTATAAAAGACAACATCAGTAGGATGCCATCTCGTGTCATTGGCCTACTCGTCGATAGTGTGCAAATTTCTTCTGTGATGTTACTTCCTGACCCGCACATAACGGCGATATACTTCATATTTCTGCTAGTAATAGAACAATGCCTACAAACTAGTCTTCTGGTTCTGACATGTTACGTCATGGTTCTAGTAAGAATTTCGTTTGTTGATGATATTTATTGTCGCTGATATCCTGTGTTGTGTACCTAATATATTTCAAATGTCGACATTCAGTTAGTTGTCAGCTTCGGCAAGTGTTTTTCCTATATATATTCTATTTTTCCTCAATTTTGCAAAACATACTAGTTTTTTAAACTCTATCATATTATTATTTCGGCCGCATTTCATACTTTAGTATCGTTTCTAATAGATCATTTTGGCTAACCTGGATGGCGTGGTTTCCTGGAAGTGACATTAGTCTTAGACCATTACACTTATTATCCGGCATTAGGTCTTCAACATGATTTTAAAGAAATTATAACAAAACCTATAATTCGTATAGGATTTACTTGTCATCATATACATACCATCCTGCGTTTCCTTTATTTTTTACGTTTGACAAATGTATGTATGGGGTTTGCGTGCGATAGGAACACGAGGAAGATTGAAGAGGCAGGAAATTCATCAATAGTTGCTCAGGGGTTATGCGCCGTACAAAATTTACATATCACAATCTAATATAGATTAACACACACAAATAATTTAGCATATCGTATATTTATTTAGTTCTAAAATTTGCACTAATTACATTAAATTTACACCTAAATAACCAATTATTATGAAAACTCTAACATTACAGGAGGAATGAACCCATCAAGGGCGCGCCCTCGTAACGTTCTTTTTAATTTTTAACATACTGTCATTGAGTTTGAAGTGTGGGCCTTAAAGAGTCATACAACCATTGGCTGTAGTTTCCCAACCACAGTTTCATGATTATATATACTGAATGTAATAACTGATATTGCAAACGAAATGCCAATCCTATTACTATGTCTTTTTAGTTCTTTTCCAAACGTATTTTCTTGAGTGATTAGCTCAGCTACTGCCATTTTAATACACTCTTCACACAAACACTGCTATTTTAATAGGGATTTGGAATGTTTTCGCAACCCATTCTCTCTACTTCTAAAGGCTTCTCCCGTTCTCTTTTTGTATTCAGTCGTATGGCTGGCTGCTTGGCCTCCTTTGTTTTTAGTGAGCGGTGCAGAAGGCACTAGAGCTAGGCTCGTAGAGGTGATTGGATAAGACAGCATGGTTATGGGATTGTCCAAGGCTACAGCTTTAGGTGAACAGGCAGAGACACTTTTTGAATAGGACTAATAACTAACGTCTCTCTGTAGATCAATTTTTGGTAAGTTTATATCCTAATTTGATATTTCATCGCATATTATAGTTTTGCATCCTATTCTTTTCTAATGGGTCTTGAATTTAAAATGATGAACAGGCTCCAGAGAAATTACCAAACAAGCGTCCTGCCCTTCCGCAATTCCATAAGGCCATTTCTCATCTCCGCACGAATTCCAATGCTTTCCCATATGACCTACTATGAGATAAATGAACGCTTCTTGCTCTAAGTGATTATCACTCCCGCCTGCCGATCACTCTCCTTTCCCATCCCCAGTCCAGCCCCGCCCCCTCCACTTCCCCTTAACATCCCCCTTCGCTACACCTCCAGCTCTATGGCCAACAACTAGGGCAACGTTCGCCAATAACTCCAGGTAAGCCTGCAGATATAACATAGACGAAGAAATAGATAAACTTCCTACCCATGCAAAGACAAGCAACAGAAAGAAGAGGCCAAAGAAAACAAAAGCTGAAGCCATTTCCCTTGTTCCTAAGTTATCTTGCTTGGACTTTTGATATACCATGTGTTATGTGCTTTCACTCGGATGTAACAAAGGCTTCTATAGACAGAGCAAAGTGTACATTAATCTTAAGAGTGATAAATATTGGGCATACCGGGACAGACATTCTTTAAGAGTCGAAGCTGGGCAGGGCAGTGATCATAACAACAGACATTGCAACACTCTACATATAACAGAGTAACATACCTGCCTTTCACGACAATAGAAACTGACCCCCAGGTTTAAAAATCCAAAGAAGCAACACAGACATCTCAACACGGGCCAAATGCATTAGACACAACCAAACACAACAACATGCAACATTACTATTAGTTGCATGCAGTACCGAGATATAGTTCCAAGTCAAAATCAGAAGAAATATCACAACTAGTTGGCTAATCAAGTTTGCACCAAATCAGAAGCAATTAATCAAACTAACAACTCCAATAACATAAGTAGACACTTAATTAGAAAATAAATGAAGATAAAGGACAGTTAGAAAGACCACCGAACTTAGAAAAATCACTAACTGATTGCTGACTTGAGCACATCTAAACGTTCTACAGCTAGCATTTCCCTTTCCGCATTTCACTTAGACTTGTGCCAGTGAGAAGCAATCAGCTTGAAAACGTTTGAGTTGTTCTGCTTGAATGAGAGGCTTGGTTTCATCGACTTAAGTTTTCCAATGTTTCATTTTTCTTTGGAAGCATCTTCATTTTGCTTCTATAATGAGCAACACTGAAAATGTATATCAATTTGCACTTCAATAGTTTCCATGATTTCGCATGACTAAGCATCCCTTGCTTCTTCCTTAAAAGCTTTTTCCCACTCCAAAATGTCACTTTGCCCTCACTCTCAAACCCCATTAATTAAGCGGACGCGTTTAATGGAATTTGCTTTATGCATGAAGGTCGTTATAACACTTGAATTTCTCGATGTTTGCAGACTCTCTTGACGAGTGTGAGAAGACTGAACTAGTCAAGTTTTCTCTTGAACTTTAGCTGCTTCGCAGGCAGCCTCCTATAAAAAAATTATAAAAAATTAATTAAATTAAATTGTACACTTAAAATAAATTAATTGTTTCATAAATTGTTATATGTGACTATATACCAGAAATTGTCGAGATAGTGTGCTGTCTTTGAAGCTCCCGTCCTTTTTTCGTGTAAACTGATCTATAAAAATCAAGTTCGCTAAAATTTCCTTTTTCCTTTTCCTAAGAAATAAAGGGAAGATATTTAAAAATAAGCATGAATAGTATCTCTAAAAAGTAAATCAGTTTGAAGGTGAGCAAGTTTACAAGATTAACTCTTTGATTAGCGAAACTCGTAGCACCACTGAAATGAGCATGTGCCTTTGACGATCGCGCATCTTTTCCAAGTTTAGATAATTGCTAAGATCAAAGAACACAATTTCAAAGCATTAGCAATATATATACCTCAAATTTCGATTATAAGTTGTCAAACTACATACCTBAAATTTAGGTGAGAACCAATAATTGACCAATTTTGTCCAATTCGAATAGCTTATTCCATCAGGTTGATTGCTGAGAATTTGATCTTTTATTTTCTTAGGATTGAAATAAGC
This sequence comes from Bassia scoparia, assembly GCA_008642245.1. Taxonomy (NCBI): domain Eukaryota; kingdom Viridiplantae; phylum Streptophyta; class Magnoliopsida; order Caryophyllales; family Amaranthaceae; genus Bassia; species Bassia scoparia. The sequence goes on from SNQN01007065.1 coordinate 23,113, forward strand.
ATCTCGTAAAAAATATCTATGGTCTTTCCAATATTTGGCTGTACGCTTCTGAATCGCCTTGTTGAATAATTCTCCTTCAGGTATAATAAAATGTTTCATCAAAGTAAAGAAACAAAGAAATGTTATATTAGTAAGGATAATGTAACTAATTTAAAGTAAGGATATGCGTAACTCAAGTAAGCATTGAAAACAAACCAAATATAGAATTTGCATTCGCCTAATTAATATGATACTTGTAGTAAAAAATATATATATATATAATAAATAAAAGTTATTATAAGGTTATTGGAAAAACCACCTACCCGAACAACAGTCACAATATGAGCTTTACTTTCCTTTTMCATCTTATGCCAACTAATTTCTCCAACTGGACAAAACATTTCCCTTTTTGCAATATCGCCAAGGAAACTCACAAGGATCGAACCACCTTTTRGAAGAGGTTGGTTCYAGTCATTAAACTGGATATAATATTTTAAACCTTTGTCGTTCCACACATCTCTTGGTTGAATAGAGCCCTTCACTAGATGACGTTTTCCATCAGAATCTAKAAAAAGAAAGAAGCATAAACATACATTAGAGCAATTACTACAGTTTATTTTGAATAAAAATAGCTTCGAAGTCATGTTTACCAAATGCTATAGCCTCTTCCATGTCATCAAAAGGCACATCGTCAGGCCAATTTGGGACAACAATACGATGTCGAGGTCTAGAAGATTTTAGTGGATGGTTTGTTGTGTAACCTTATCGCATTATTTACACTTCCTCTTCTGCATACAGTCGATATGTCGAATTCGAGTTTGTGACTCATCTAAATAAGTCTTTTCAACTCTGACGACTCTGACCGGTAGATCAGATGGAAGTAGATTGTCTCAGTTGGAATGTGTGTCTTCAGTGAACAGCTTATCTATCTTGATTATGTCATAAGTTTTGTTGCAACAATGTGACCAATTCTTTGGCACGGTTGGTGGTATTGGTTTCCAATAGAAGGGCCAATTAGAAGGTTAGGTGAGTTGCAACGGTTTTCTGTGATGGTTGGCACTTTCCTTTTGAGGTACACCATTGTTACTTCTTTGTTGGTTGTGATGGAAAAGAGGTGGTCTTTTTGTTGCTCTTTTTGTTGCAATACTAGCCAAAAATTCTTTGATTGGCTTTGAATTATTGACTATGGACTCACTGCAATCAAATTTTCCCTTGTTGATGCAATGCTTATAGTCTACTATGTGTCACTTGATGCTTTGCTGCATTGTTGGCCTTTTAGAAGTTACGAAAGTGGATTGTTGTTGGTGTGTTCAAGGGACGGTTTGAAAGGCTAGAAATTCTTATTGATGCTGCTCATCCCCCCATGTTTGCACTCTATTGTTGCGTGGCTCTCGGAATTTTCTCAACGAGTTGTTGCCTTGCTTTCCGTGTGAGCTTTGCTATACGCTCCTGGCCTCTCAAAGGACTGAGGCATTTACTAATGTCATTTTTTTTGCCATGTACCACATTGTATCTTGGAATATATTTAGGTTGTTATGTCACCAAAATCAATGTATCTAGGATGGCCTTTGAAGTGTTTGGGTGGGGGAGAATTAGGAAGGGGTCCCCATTTATTTGTAGATGGGTTTTAAGGGCTTTGGTTTCAGGTGTTGGTTCTGATGGTAGCAAGGGAATGAATTTGAAGGTCGAAACGGGTTCCTTTCATTTCGGTGGCACTCAACTTCTTGCCTCTACATCATGTTCCTTTTAACTTCGGTACTCATTTCCAAATCCTGTTGTCATTAAGTTAGGCTATGAAATCTTGAACAATCATCAGTCATCAGGCTTGAATAATCACCCCCCTGTGCATGTGATTAAAATAAAACTCAGAAGTAAATCAATGCCAATATTTATTCGCTTCATGGATTAACACGAATAATGCCTACTCAATTTTGCTTTGTTTGCTTTTGCTCGCACTCTCACATGATGCATAATTCTTGTTATTGTTCGTTAAGTGTTAGAGTTCATGCATATGCCTTTAATACTTTTATATATTTGTCACTTTCCTTTATTTTCAAACACAAAACTTACAAAATGTAGCCAAAGGCTAATCAAGTAATAAAAAGTCTACACGTATTCACTAAAGCCCCTTATTAACAACATTAGGAACAAGTCACAAATACAAGATGTCATTCTATTTGCCAAGTTCGTCCTAAAAAAAAATGAGCATGCAGGTTATTGAGGAAACCAAGCAGCAACCCCCCACCTTGATGTCTTAAAAGTAGAACAGTATCAAATAATGAAGACAGCTCACAGGTAACTTCCACCTTTTTCCACCAAAGGCTTTCGAAGTCATAATTGGCTATTTATTCTATAAAAACAACGCCAAGTCTTCTTTTACCTCGTTTCGGCGCTGTATAGATACCTTAATGATTCGCAGATAATACTATTAATGCTCCATTATCAGTGAATAACACACCAATTTCAGGTTTAGAGCAAGTCTGACTCAGTCTCCACAAAGTTCTTCCTTTACATCCTGGAAAGAATAGAAATGCATGGCAAACAAATTTTAAAAAACATTCAGCACAAAACATCTGAAAAAGGCTACGCAACAACATATGACCAAGTAGTATGAGTATATATATATATATATATATTATATATAAGGAGTATAGTTAATATAGGGGTAAGTATAATATATAAATAAAAAATATATAGTCAAGAAGCGAGTCGCAGTGGGAGAAAACGACATGATGTAATAAATATGAAAACCGTGAAAACCAAAATAAGTGGATACATTTTACATTTTAAAGGGGTACCCCCTACACAGCAATAAAGGGGGTACGCCAGACTTTCAGCCCTATTATTGATGAACAGTACACGTGTTACCCGTTTTAAACCTTCAATGTACCTCCAAATTGAAATACATAGCATAATACATAGATTAAATGTGACGCGTCCCATCAGTACGTTCTATATAGAGATCGCAACGGTCCGAAGAAAAGTTTAAACACAAGGCACTATGATCCACCTAGTATAATAAAGACCGAATATGAAGATTTAATAATATATAAATTCAAATAAGCCAGTCTACTAGGAATAAAAGTCAGGATTCAAGAGAAGAACCCTCTTTAAGATAAAGCGGGGAAAGCAATCTTGATGGGTATGAATGGTAGGGCTAATTTTTCACCCAAAAAGAAAGTGAATATAGCATGAAGTGTCAAAATCATAAAGGGCAATCATAAAATAATTGCACATTCATGGGAAATCGTGCAACCACTAAAAAGTATGCACACTGCCCCATGCTTAAAAATCAAGGGCCTAAGATTGCTTCTCACACTTCTCATTTTAAGGGAACTTCTCATAGGACATCTAACCCTATAATATAATATAATATAATAATATATGACGAGAGAGAGAGAGGAGAGATACGTGGAGCCAAGTACACGCCCTATAGAAACCCTCAACTAGCAGTGTGCCTAAACTAATATAAGCCTAGGCTGCTAATGTACCACTGCGAACCCATCCTTCTTCGTATCGTCATTCTCTCCATGAGCAAATAGACTGTGTGTAGCCCTTGCACGCACTACAACCAACCGGATCTATCTTGTACAATTTATCATTCTGTTCTGCTCCTCAAGATGTAGTAAGGTACAAACCCCATAGTTCGCCACTACGTGCCGAAAACAAGTGATCCCCTTTGTATTCTCGTCGAAGCAAACTGTTTTCAACCCGACTATACGATAATAACAATATATGCCCAAAATAGTCCCACACAATAGAAACTTCTACTCCCGTAGCGCACCATCTGCTTACTACCATAACCGAAGTGTCCATAACTCGAACCGCCAGTGTATAATAAGCAGATTCACACCCCATCTACCAACACAATTAATTCCGCTCCCTGCCACATTGCTTGTCAAAGTTCCTTTGGTGTTGTCAATCTATGCATTTATGATACCTACCATCGATGTAGATGATTTTATTAATGGAAAAAAATTCTAATTAATGATTTGGTTAACTGAATATATTCATTGATAGCCGCCCATGCCTTATTTGAATTCTGAGCCCCTGATTTCTGTAAGGCCAGTCGCCTCTCCCTCCATCCTCCATGGATCGACTCCACTTTACTTTCATCTACCATCAAATGAGAAATAATAGTTTTTGGTACATTGGTCATCATTGTTATTCTTTTGATGTATGAATTCACTTTTGGTTATGAAGAAGTGTCAAAACCTAAATATGAATATAGTAAAAATTATGGTAAATGTATTAAAACATTTATCATCAAATTGAAATCACTAAGTTTTCACTTACTCAAGAAACTCTTCTCATTTCATCGTCAATGCGAATAAGACCCACTCACCCGATGAGCCTTCGCCTTTTAAACTCTTTAATCGTCAGTTTAACATTGTGCTCCTTTCCAATTACTCGGGGTCTCCGATTCTGGAATTGTACCCAAGTATTACATTGATCAATGTAATGTCATCGTCATGCCTCCTTCTCTAGGCCTATTAAGAGGAGTTCTCTTCAGCACCTCAATGAAATCTCGAACAAAAAATTATTGTTCTCCTTCTAAATAGATACAACTTCACGTAACAAATGGATTTCCTTACTGGTTAGGGCCCTTTCATTAGTAACATGTGATTTCAGATGGCCGGGCCAAGTACCTTTCATTGCAAACCACTTACAATTACAAATCTTGAATAAACAATATACTATACTCTTAAAAAATCACATTCTTGTTTTATGTAGGATATTATTGACTAACCTCTCAATGGGATACATCCATCTATATTGCACCGGTCCACCAAGCTTAACCTCTTCCACAAGATGAATTACCAAATGAACCATGATTGTGAAAAACGAAGGTAAGAAATGCATCTCCATCTCACAAAGGGTCAAAATAAGGTCATATAAGCTTGAAGAGGATCCAGCACTTTTGGATCAATAGTGGTGGAACACAACTTCTTAAAAAAAAGCAGAGAACTTAGCAAGCAAATCAATCACTTTTGTCGCATTAGAAGCCATTAATGCAACGGGAAGGATATCTTCCATTAAAACGTGATTGTCGTGACTCTTCAGATTCATTAACCTTCGTTGCTTCATGTTCACACATCTACAAAGGTTAGATCCATATCCATCCGGAACACTAAGTTTATCCAAAACTTTTAAAAACCTTTCTTTCTCATGTGAAGACATATTGTATGAGGCAGGAGGCATGTATTTCTCTCCATTGGGATTTAATTGAGGCCAAAGGTGTGGTTTTATACCCAATTTTTTAATGGCTTCTCTAGAGCTCATATCATCTCTACTTTTTTTTATCCATATTCCGAAGGGTTCCTAAGATATTGTCACAAACATTCTTCTCAACGTGCATTACATCTATATTGTGCCTCAAAAGATTGTACTCCCAATATTCTAATTCAAAGAAGATGCTTTTTTTTAGAACCAATGGCATCAWTGTCAAGATCACCATCCTCCTCACCATCTTCACCTCTTTTTTTCCTTTTCTTTCCTGTATTTCGTCCACCGTAGACATAATGAATCTTTTCTTGGTGCCTTAAAATATCACTTCCAGTAGGACGTATTGGAGCTACATCACACT
>SNQN01007066.1:4189-24531 GCA_008642245.1 Bassia scoparia
GGCTTGAGAAATCACAAATCAAGGCATAAATGGTGATTGGAGAGAACAAATTATAGCATCTTGGCATTGTAAAATTATAGAAGGGACAACTAGCTCTCCCAAGCTACTACACTACTCACACAACATGATTACAACTTGAATAGCAAGAAAAACAAAGGAAAAACATGAACAAGAAGCCATTAAAGCAAGGAATTACAACAACAAAAGGGTATCAAAGAAAACTACTCAATACTACTCCAAAACATGAAAAACTATAACCAAAACCTTCACAAACACAAGGGAAAACAATTTAGAAGCAAAAGAATTCAAAAGCACAAGTATCAACAATACCCACTAAAACTTGCAAAAACGAAAATCATACAAAACTAAGAGCAACCAACAATAAAAGTGAAATATAAGTAAAGAAATGGAATTACCTCGAAATTTTAGGTCAAAAGCATATAAGAATTGTAAGATTTGAGCAAGAAATGAAGAACCTAGGGCAAAATGAAGAACTTGAAGCTACTCTCTAATGGTGGATTGAATGAAGAAGAAGATGATGAAAAGAAATCTTAATTCTACTCTCTATTCTAATTGTTATTCTACTCTCGACTTACTTGTTCTATTCTATGTTATTTAGTTTCTCTCTCCTAAAACTATATATACAAAGCTTAAAATACAAGCTCATATAATTACAAGTTTGCCATTATTAATTTACACATGTGCTTCAAAGCTTCCTCCAAGTCAAGTCAACAAGCAAAAGTCAATGTCCAGGAGGTGACACGTGGACGCGCGTGTGGACGCGCGTGCGAGGCGCATGCGAGGGCGGACGCGCGTGCAGACGCGCGTGCAGGGCAGGAGAGGCACGGACGCGCCTAAAATCGTTCTAAAAAGTCTGCAGGCACGGACAAGAGGGGCGCGTGCAGACGCGCGTGCAAGCCCAGGGGGCGCGTGCAAGCCAAGGACGCGCAACCGTGCCTAAAATGCTTCTGGAAGTGAAGGGTGGTTGTGTAGGCGCGGACCAGACGTGCGTGCAGAGGCGCGTGCCAACTTGGGACGCGCGTGCAACCCCAAGTATGCGCGGCTGCGGCTAAAAGCTTTCTAGAAGTTGGGGGCACTCCTGCAGGCGCGTGCAGTCACGCGCGGGCAAAATGAGACGCGCGTGCAGGACTCTAGCTTAACTACGCAACTTCGAACGGCCATAACTTCTTGCTAGCTGACCGGATTGCAGCTTGTAATATACCGTTGGAAAGCTCTCTAAGTCTACTTTCCAATGCAACAAGTCTCACCTGCAAATTCATAGTATACAAAAGTATATGTCTCGAAGAAGATGTTAGAGCAAATGTTCAAGTGCCTTAAGGCTTAACCAAAGCAACCACAAGCAAACGAACAAGTTGTAAAGCTTAAAACCAACATGTTAAAATCTTGGCAACTTGAAAAATACTCACAAAGCTTGTAATTGATTGTACAAAGATAGAAAAGGATAGAAAACTAAAGAAAAACCTATAAAAACCACTAAAAACCAACAAGGCTTTGCAAAACTGAACAAAGTGGAAATCTAACCAAAAGGATATTAAAATGATATCAAAAACACACATAATGGCCAAAATAAGGAAGAAATAAGTGCCTAAATGTGACCATTTTTTGCACTTATCAGTATCGATGCTTCCGTTTGGACTTGGTGCTTTCATGATCTACTTTATCCCATCTCAACATGTGGCTAAAATATAAGACGACTTTTTATTGGAAGAAGAGGATTGAAAACAATCTTAACGTGTGTATTATCGCGAAGATTATTACCGGCTAACGGGCATAGGTTGGCTATTATGATGCCTAGAGGTTGATATTCCAGTTTTCAAGTTATCCCTGGAAGAGCTAGTCGAGATGGGATAACTAGCAGATCAGACGCAATAGAAAGAAGACTTACGCTAATATTATATACGTAATCGTAGGTTGTAGGTTATTTATTATGTTTTTGTATTTTTGGTAATTAGTTTATACCGGTGTATTTTGGTATGTATGTATTTCTCTAGTTCCTGATATATTATATGGTTTGTATGTTTGCTATAACGCTCGGCGTTTAATCCATTTGTTACTTCCGGACGACTAGTGAGTATGGGATAGGTAAGTAAGATATATGGGAAAAGCAACTCAAGTCCAACGTGAAGCATCGATACTGATAAGTTGCAAAAAATGGTCACTTTGAGTTATTTTCTTCTTATTTTGCCATATGTGTGTTTTTGATATCATTTTATATCCTTTTGTTAGATTCCATTGTTCAGTTTTGCAAAGCTTGTTGGTTTTTAGTGGTTTTTATAGGTTTTTCTTTAAGTTATTCCTATCCTTTATCTATCTTTGTACAATCATTACAGTTTGAAATTTCTACGCAGTTAGCTACGTACGTCTTTTTCGAATCGAATCGATCACGAAATGTGGTATGTTCATCATACGATTACATCATGGTTGGGGAGACACCATCTTGGAGGTGTCTACAATGGGGTTCATATGATAGGTTCAATGAGGAAGAAGGGATTGGTGAGAAAATAGAGTGAAGGGTGAGGCGATTAAGAGCCTTGGGTGAGAAGGTTCATACGGAAAAAGAAATGAACAGGGAGAGTGTGAAGAAACAAAAAGTTGAGAAAGTGAGGATCCAGGGAGGTTAAGGCGGTAACGATGGAGAGGTTGATCGAATGATTGAAGAACGGAGGATAGAAAAGTTGAGGCTTTGGAGAGGAAAAAGAAGAAAGAAGAAGAATAGGAGTTCTAGGAGAAGGAGTAAGGTGAAGAGTGGATGGTGAGGCCTAGGCAATGGGCAGACCTTCTAGCCTTTGGGTTTTAGTGAGAATGCAAACTAGAGAGATCCAGACTCATGGTTGGATAATTCCTCCAAATGACTTCAAACCATCACTCTCCATTGCCATCAAATGGAGCTAAGAGTACATGCCAATTTCTCCAAGTTTTTGGAGAGGTGAAAACAACGGGCAAAAAGGTAGGTCAAGCACAGTTGAGCCTGGCGTGAGATCCCAGAGAAGCTCAAGATCCGGGTACTTTTCCGTCCATGTACTGAATGACAGTCCTTGTTAAGGGATTCTTTATGTGACTTGGGGGGGGCATAAGTGTTATGACCTCCTACCCGATCTTTCAAAAACTGGCCTCACCACACCAAGCCAACCTCCACCACGGTACATTTGCGGACGACAACCAGAGTCACGAGTTGGGGTCACCGAAAACGTACTCCTTAAAGTTGGTACGAAGGGCCCATGTCAACAATGATTTGTAGCCTCAATAGGCTAGCAATCGGACATATCTTTGAACTTTGGAAAACCTTTCACTAGTAACACGGACTTGTATCGATGTCAAACAGGCACGATAAGTCTTCACGTTTGGCAGGAAACAAGGGTGATTTAAGAAAGAAAAAGGTACTAAGCCAGCATGGAGGCAAATGCAAAAGTGTTGCTTTCCTCCTCTCATCTTGTGAATGCTTGGAGTACTTGATGCTAACCCTATATTTGCTAGTGTGACTTTCGGGCAAAAGTAGGTTGTGGCGTTTCGGCAAGGTTCTCACTTTTAGCAAGCCCGACGAATGCAAGGGTAGGTTCAGGTCATGAGCTACATGCGAATCTTACTTTCTAGTGTGAGATGATGGTAAGGGTTTCGATTTTGGTCACTTCCGAGGTTCACTGTTCTCTAGGGGCCAGAAGGCAAGAACAAGGAAAAGAATCCCCTATAGTACTTGAGGGAGTGTTGAATTGTTCTTCAAAATCTCTCTGATGCACTCTTTCATATTGTGACATGATGATTGTGGTCAAGTGCCTGCACTTCTCTAATTGATGATGATATAGGACCCCTTGATGGGGTGAATGTGTCAAGCTATGTTAGTGAGTTAAAGAAGCGCTTCTGGGAGGCAACCCCGAGGGCTCGGCTATTTTCTTATTTTTTTGTGTTTGTGTTAGGCATCTAAGGCCTAGTTTGTTGTGTTTTGTGTTTGTGTACTTTTGTTTATGTGCTTGTGAATGTATGTGTGTTGATTTTTTTGTTGTGTGCTTGTTGGTGATTTTTGGTTTTTGGTTTGTAAGGTTCGTACTTTTTAGCTTTTGTTTTAGTTGTCGTTTAGGAGGTTGGGATTGGAGGAGTTCTTGGGTTTTAGAAGGTTGTGTGTTCGGTACCTGTCAGTTGGAGCCGTTGGTGGTTTTGTTTAAGGGATTTTGGTGGTGTTTTTTGTTGGGTTTTTATTTGAGGCTTTGTAGTTTCAAAAGCTTCCAAAATTTTTGGAAATAAAAAGAGGATAAAGTAGAAATAAGAGCTCAATTGAGCTTTTACAATATTTGTGGGTTTAACAAAAGTTTATTTTCTTAAAAAATAAAATAACATGAAAAATCCGCATTTTTCTCTTTCTTTTCTAATTTTTTCGTCCTTTTTTCCTTTTTCCTTTTTCTTTATTTTCTCCTACCCCACCCTCTACAGGCCCCATCCACCACACTCCCCCCCCCACAGCCACCCCTCCCTTTCTTTTCTTTTTCTTTTTTTCTTTTCTTTTTCTTTTCTTTTCTTTCTCTTTCCTTACTTTACTCTCAAATTACTCATTTACATTCACCTCTATCCTCACATTCAATCAAACTCACAATCCATTTTTAAACTCATTTTTCTCCTACTTTCAATCCTCCATAATAACTCTTTTTTCTTCACACAAATCCTTTCCGAAATTTTCACCAAACTTCACAATTTTCCATCCTCTACAATTACCCTCACTAATGATTCATCTGCGGGCCATTTGTTTCGTGATTTTTGCTTGTGGACTAAAAAACACAAGTTTTTTGGTTTTCAAGCTTGGTAACATTTCTACTCATTTCTTTAAATCCATTTTGGGAATTGTTATTGAATTTGGATGCTTGGTTTTGTTATTTTAACAAGTTTTTACATGAATTTTTCAACTGTGTTTAGGATTGTTCAATATATTGTGGATATTGTAGGACGTGGGCCGCGCCTCAGCGTATCGGCGCGCGGCTTTGGTACTACATCGAGGTCTTTGCTGCCCCCCGTGGGCCTTGAGCACCGGAATCCCGCACGTGAGTGAGCGGTTGGGGTAAGTGGTTGTCGAATGAGGGGCAGTCGCCACCGTCCGAGGCATAGAAAGGTTTATTCACGCGCCCGAGACGTTGGTGCCAAATCTTGGCCACGTCAATCAAGTACCAGTCGTGGGTTCGGGGAATGGTAGCGAATCAGATCTGTAACCCATTCGCCCCCATGTAGCGGCCTCTATTTCGTGTCTCATTGCATTCACTTCATCATGGATTATTGAATGCACATAATTAGTTTTTAGCACCTTTAGAACGAACTAACCCTAAAAATTACTAATGAAAGTGTGTTTACTATTAATGCGACAAAGACTACCTACCTAGAATTGTGACATTTGTTTAATCATGTTAAAACGGTGCCGTAAAAAGGGTTGTCCATAGTTAAATCTGATTTTAGTGGATTCACATATGCGCGTGGGTTTTGTTTAGCAAAATATATAAAAGTCTATACCAACAATGACAAATATGCAATAAATGAAGTGCATAAACTTCAAAGTAATGCCAACTCATCTTAACCCTAAATCTGCAAAGAAAACAAAAGTTAGTTTGTAAAAACACAATGAAACGAATCTTTGCTTGAATCGCAAGCATGAAAACAGAGAACAATTGTTAGTCCATGATGAACGCAAAGCGCGATGATCTTTCGCTTGAATTGCTATACAAGAATAAAGAATCGTTAGTAATTTGACAATGAATAATAAATAATGAAAGAAATGAAAAGAATGAAAACAAAATCATGAAACATTGAAAAAACGTTATGAAACCTACATATTTACATGAACGATTAAAAGTGGTTTCTACAATTGTTTTTAATTGCACTTAAACTCATAACAATGGTTAGTCATAAAAGAGTGAAGAGAGAATTATTGGTGAGTAATCTTAGAATTACCTTTGTTATCCGCTTGTTGATTCGAAAGAGAATCGATGCTTTGGAATTAATAACGAATGTGTGATGGTGTTAGAGTGTTTTAGAGAGAAAGAGAGAGAGTAATGCGTATGAGTGTATGAAGTGAAGGTGAAAAAGTCCGAGATGTGGCACTGACAGGCAAGGGAGTATTTATAGGCACGAGGCATTTTCTTGAGCAAAGAAACCGCGTATATACGCTGTAAATGAGCGTATCAATCGCTGCTTCTGGTATATAGGCTCATATGTAAGGTATTATTAGTGCTCACTCTCCATACAGTTTTATGGCAACTTCGTAGATGGTTGTATGAAGCGTATATAACACAGCATATGACCGTATATACGCTCCTGTTGCGCGTATATACGCTTCATATCTCGTATATAGCTCGATGATTGCGTATCATATTTCCAAAAAACTCGAAATTAATTTTGATTTCCTCTCCGTTTTATTTCGTACTTCCTATGATTCGGCGCACCTAGACACCTCTTGCTCCCACAGGAGTTCTAGAATGTTCTAGAAGGTTTCCAGCGTAGTTTCCGAGTATTTTTTAATTATTGATGTTTCTCTGCGTATTCCTGCGTATTTATTAAACATTGGCAAAATTCATAGAATCATGAGATCAGAAAATAATTTAAAAATAAGCTGGCGGATTCAAAAAATGTGAACCGGACATGATGAAAATACAAAACCAGCTAGCAGAATCGCTTTGAAAACATTTGAAAACTTTGAGAATACCGAAAGAAAATATTTTTGGCTTGCATTTGACCTTTGCTCAAGTAGTTCCGAGTAGACCTCCGTGGCGTATTTCAACATTTTGTGAATTCAAAGCATTTTCCGATTCGAAACAAATGCGGACGCGGTATGTTCATCAGAAGAATTCTTCATTTGGGGGAGACACAATTTTCAGGTGTTCTACAGATTATATGCCTTGTTTTGCTTTGGAAGTTTGTTGATTCTTGATGGTGATTTGGTTATTGTGTTGCAATAGGTGAGCCGTTAATTTATGAAATGGATTTAAGTGAAGGTTTATGTACAAGTTACCGGTTTGATTTTTTGATGAAAGTTGGATGAGTGTGGTCTTTGAGTTAGTGTTACTATAGTAATTTTATGCATGAATTTCTAACATGTCAAGTTCATGCTAATTTTATTGGTTATTCATTATAGTGAAGTTCAAGTTTTAATTATTTACTTCCCTCATTTAAAATTAGTGGAGGCAATTGAAAACAAATAAATAAAGGAGTGGAAAATTATTTGGGGGTTTAGTTTTTGGATAAAATTCCGAACAAAAAAAGAACAAAAAATTCATTCGGATGCCAAAGAATATAAGGAAAGGAGATAAATTTTTGATTTTGCCGTCTTTAACTGGACACTCTCTCTCGACGCACCACCTCCTTCATGGTTCTTTGTTTTTGATTGAAGTATGATTCATGATGTTTCAATTAGGTTGTTTTGAGCTAATTTTGAAAGAAAAACTTCTTTTTTTGAAGTTTATTTATTAAGGCTTACTTTATTTACTTATATTTTTAATGACTCCTGTTATGCCTAGTGGTAGTATGTGTGTTGACTAAATAAGCATTTGTTGGAGATTCGGTTTAGTGTGGTTGCCTTACTTTCTCCTATTATCCTAGACTAAATGTGCTTGATTTCCGAATTTATATGTGGTAAACGTGTGACCTTAGTGGTCAAGACAAATCAAGATGTCGGGACTAATACATATCTTTAACCGAAAGTCTACACTAGAAGGCTAGACCGACGCAAATAGGGGCCTTCCTTCCTCCGTGTTGCGCCTCCGAAGAAGGGGAGGAAGGATGACCTCAAGACCTACCATCTAGGTGGCACGATTGGAGCTATGACGATAAGACATCGTGGGCCTCCGGCAAAATATTTAATTCAAGCTCGAACCATGTCTGACATAGGCGGAAGGTCAACTACAGTGTCATTTGTGTGTCAACCTCAACTTTGTGAGGAGTTTAGGCATAATAGAGCTCATGATGGAGTCTTTTTAAGCAAATGTCGGTCTTGACGCACCTATTCACGGTGCCAATCCGACTAAGTATGTCCCAATGTTTCTCAGGACAATCCCATGAGGTCGTCCTTCTCCCCTGCACGTATTAAAGCTCACCTTTGGAGTTTATGGCGAAGCTTCTTTTTCAGATGAGGAGAGTGACATGGTCCACTTTGAGGATGTTCAAGCAAGTCTATTGGTTGAGCCTTGCAGCACAAGTCAATCAACAGGTGGTTTTTGATAACCATTTCGGAGCCGGAATTCGCGGATTTTGAGAACTATGGTAATTCGGGGGTTTTAGCAACAAACCCTTTTGAAAGCAATCACCCGGAGAATTGAGATTTTACCACAATTGCTCGGCTCCGTTTTGAATCATTCATGCGTGGATCCGATACTTCATCCAGCATCTTTAGCCCCATTGTTCTTTTTCTAGACAAGGAATTGGGAAGATACGACGAGTGGAGACTCTATGTGGTATGGAGCCAATCTTGGCTACAATAACTTCAACACGCAACCAAATGCCCGAAAACAAAATCATCGGGGGTTTTCATTTGGAGCGGAGCATTTCACGTGGATAACACACAAGTGATGGCAACATGGGAAATCCAATTGTGGTTTGATTTCCGTTGCTAGCAGTTCTAGATTTAGAAGAATCGAGAGCCTCTAGGCCCGGGCTCGTATCTTCTATCCACTCATGCTTGGACATTGAGATGTAGTTCCTAGGAAGTCCTGAACGAAGAATATCGAGGGCGGGACAATCCTGTTAGTCAGAAATCCCCAGTGGATCAGAATATAGGTGGACAATTCCCTCAAAGATCGCAGCTGCATGGTCATGGGAATCAGAACATCGGCAGAGCACGGACCGGTGAATCAGAACCGATGGTAAATACGTAAGCAAAAGTGTTAGCACAGAGACAAGCAAGCAATGCGACATGGCAACCTCAGGGTAGAGGTTCAAACTAAACGCATTTGTTTTGCAGGTACCTAGTAGGGTACTTTGAGCTGTTCGTTTTACGAATTTTACTCTCTGCAAACATGAGCCAAAGTTGGGGGCTTCTGCAGATGCATCATTTGTCCCTATCTAAGACAGCAATGATAAGACACCTCGCGCGAAACACAAAGTTCATATCGAGAAGAGATAGGACTTGACAGGCCATCTAGAAACGGCAGATTCTCCTTGACACCTGAGATACACCTCTTCTAGGTATTTAGGCACCTCAAAATATATAGTTTTAATTTTCAGTTTAATTTAACTTTTTGTAAACGATGATTGTCTAGCGAAGTTTTATTAGAATTTTCTCTAGGCATTGTGACCTTTTTTTTTGCAATTTTCGACAACTTTATAAGCAATTTAAAGTAAAATTGTTCGTGGCACTAATTTTAATATGATTATACTTAGGATTTTCTACAAATATTGATTGGTGATAGGTGGCGACAAGGGGATATTACAATTTCGAGAAAATATTCCAAGCAGATTCGAATGATTTTGTTGATTAAAAAAAAACCGTTAGCATAAGCGAACGAATTCTGTGGGATGATATAATAGCTCAATACAGGGACTTTACTTCATCTCCATCCAATGTCAAAACAAGGAGTTGTTAATGTAAAAAGTAATATTATTATATGTTTGTTTACTCATATATATACAGATTGATTTTTGTATTCTATTATTATAGGTATGATTTAGTGGTGAATTTCTTTCACATACATATCGACTGATTGTCGAGGGCTCTGATTATATCTGAGATGATGCTCAGGTGTGATAATTTCTGATTCCTCCTGCGAGGACGGCGTGTCTCGAAGCGAGCGGCAGAAATATCCGGGAATGGGCCCCCGCTTAGCTCGGATTTTGCGGTTTTTGCTTAAGAAATTCACCACTATTATACCATAAATAGAAAAATTAGGAAAAATAATATAACCAATCCTTTTGTGAACACGTGTGTTGTGCTAAAAATTTCGTGGAATTTGGAATTGTTTTATAATTTAATACTTATCAAAATTATATTAAATTGCTAAAGTTCGAAAAATTGGCAAAAAAAAGAATGCTTAGAAAGATCGTCAACAAGAAGCTAAGAAAAGATGTTTAAAAAAGTTAAAATTCAATTGAAAATTAAAACTTTTATTTTGAGGTCTAAATACCTAGAAGAGGTCGGTCTGGTGTAAGGGAATCTGCGTTTTTTTATGGCTGTCAATGGGTCTGATCTCCTCGATATGACTTGTGTGTTGCGAGGGTGTCCTTATCATTGCTGATCTTAGAGAGTAGGGACAAATTGTATGCATTGCAGAAGCCCACTTGCTCAAGTTTGCAGAGAGTAAAAATCGTAAAACGATGAAGCACCAAAGTACCCGGGTACTTGCAAACAAATGCGTTAGTTTAACTCTACCTGAGTTGCATGTCGCTTGGCTTGCTTGTCTCTTGTTGCTCACACTTTTGCTTACGTTTTACCTCATGGTTTTATATCCAATACCCGGGGCTCCGGCTGTCTGCCGATGGTTTCTGATTCCACTGGCGAATCTTTGAGGGAATTTCACCTATGATATCTGAATGCCACTGGGGGATTTTCTGCTAACAGGTTTGTCCGCTCGATATTTCGTTAGGACTGTCCTAGGGAACTACTACCGTCATGGTTCCAAGCAGGAGTGCGATAGAGGAACGAGGCACGCGCCTAGACGTCCCGATCTTCAGAATCTAGGAATGCTAGCCAAGGAGAATCAAACCACACACATTGGGATGGTTCCACATGTTGCACAATTCTCATTGTGTGTTCAATCCAGGAAAGTGCTCCGCCCAATGACCCCAATTGGATATTTGGTTTTCCGGGCTTGGTGGGGTTGAGATTCGATAGCCCATAGGATGCCCTCCTACACATAAGAGTTCACCGGTCGTAATCTTCCCCCAATTGCTCTGTCTAGCAAAAGAAAAATGGGGGGGCAAAGAATGCGGTGGAAGTAGCGATCCCGCGCCTTGAATGATCGTCAAAGGAGCGAAATTGTTGTACGAAATACCTCAATTCCCTCGGGTGATTGCTTTCCAAAAGGGTTTCTGCTTAAAACCTCCCGATAGGTATCATAAAGTTTTCCAAAACACGATTCGGAGCCGAAGGATTCAAACCCCGGGGAGGTAGTTGATTGACTTGTGTGAAGGGTCACCCATAGACTTGTTGAACATCCTAAAGTGGACTGTCACTCTCCTACATTGAAAAAGAAGCTAGCCATAACTCCAAGGGTGAGCTTTCAGAATAGGTGGAGGGGCAGAAGGACGACCTCGGGGATTAGGATCCTTGAATAACACCTTGGGACATCGTAAAGCTACAGGTATCGGCGGGATAGCTAGACGGATGGTGTGTGTTAGCGAGCTCGGCTGATGGAAGGAAGAGTCAGTAGTGGAGCGGTAATTAACCTAATCCTGATGGCCTGGAGTATGGGATACAGAGGATGGTACTAGCTAAAAAGGACTATCCAGACCATGTGAGGGAGACTATGTATGTGAGTGTGCCGAAGAGCTCCCAAAGCTCGTGTGAGGAGAGTTGACAAGAATTGAGATGAGATGTTGGACTTATTCCTGTAGACTCTTGAGATCGATGGTTGAGCGACGTAGAAGTAAATATTTGCCGGATAGGCACCCAGATGTTTATAGATACTTAGGCTCATCGGCCTACGTGGGGTGAAGGGTTCATCCTTCTCCTCTGCGTTGGGCGGACAGGCTTAGGAGGAAGGCGTCATTGGTGGTCCGTAGTCTTCTGTAGGAAGTGACCTTTCGTGTAAAGGGATAGTTTAGGTCCCGTGGACAGTGATATGCTTTTGGAAGTTGACGAGCTTCGACATATAATTACGAAATCAGACACATTAGATCTATAGGATTTACTCAGGAGGGAAGATTCTAAGCGAGTCGGTCTGGAGCGACTAACCCCTAAATCGACCACAAATGAACGTATTTACAGACACAAAGCTCATAGCATTAAGCAAGGATCATTAAATAACCATAAATAAATAAGTATAAGAGCCCGTCTATAATTAACACCTCTCCGTCCAAACAATAGAAGTTGTTAATTGTGCAGAGAAAGGTTAGGCCTCCAAAACAACATTTAATATTTCAATAGGCACGCTATGAACAGCCAAATAGCACGTTCCGACGCCCAAGTCGAGTAAAGAACAATTATGAAATCAGATGGATATGAAAGCTAATGGAGAGATACTCTGTGCAGACTACGAGGAGGGCAGTTCATAAGTTAGGAGGGAGGGATCGAGGATAATAAAAAACTTCGGAGTAGCTTTTTGTCCCTTATATGCCTATTAGTATTTTTTGGCCCGAATTGAATGTTATGTATTTCTTTTTGTTGTTCGGCATTTTTAACAAAAAGGTAAATACCCAAATCGTATTTTCCACTCTAGTCAGTATATATTTTTGTTTTCAGTTGGCCCTAAGCATAATTTTAGAAGGGAGTAAAATTAAACTGTGGAAACTTGCAATTTAATATATGCAAAATGTAGAGCATTTAGCAACTTGAATATGGTGAATAGTTCATGGCATAAAAGTTGGTTAAGCTAAGTAACAAGTAATCACAGATCACAACTGCATATGTCGCGAAGCTTTATACAAAAATCAAGGAACTGGTCCTAATTTTACGATAAGCCTCACACTGGTAATCCACTTCATACGAAAATAAGTACTCTTGTGACAGAATGATGGACGGAAACAGCACGTCCAAAATACACAATCAGAGAATGCAAAGAACGTTGCACGACGAAAAACGTGACTGAGGAGGAGGACGGACAATATAGGTTCGCTGTGATAGTGACGGACGGAGCTAGCGTGGCGGGTTAGTACGAACACAATGTGCTATTTCAATGGACGTTGTTAAATTGAATCTTCCCAAATAGTAATAGGCCGTGAATCGAAACATAGCCGAGCGTCTCGCGTTTGTTTGCGAATGGCAGGGGAGAAGGGAGGAAAGCTGGTTGAATATCACAGAAAGGATGTGGGAAAGAAGATATGTGGACCGCGGGGGTCGACCTCCGGCCCGCTGGCAGGCTATAGAGCAAGTCGAGGGTTCATAATGCAAAGGTGAAGCCAAGATGAATAGGTGGTTCGGTTACGGATTTCTCAGAAGGTTATATCAGAAAAGGGTTTTCAAAAGCGATTCATCTATGTCTTTTTGGAATTTTCGATATCGCATATGTCCAGATAGGCACGATAAGTGTTTCCAATTGGGGATATGCCGCCAGGGTTATTTTAAATTATTTTATCTAGATTTTTCTCGAATGGGATTTTCCGAGATTGTTGCAAACTGGTATAGATAATGTGAACGGCGGAATAAGACGGCAGAAATACATAAGAATAAGCTGAAGGATCAGAAGAATACGTGCCGGAAAATTATCGTGGAGAGAGCTGGGTATCTTAGGAGGAACTTTCTAGAACCTGCGTCGTTAGGCTTGGGAGCTGGGAGTAGGAAGGGTCAGGGTGTCGGGTCTAGGTGGGGAGACCGGAGATCAAGCGGAAGGTGCTACGAATAAATCGGAGGAAAATCAAAATATTTCGAGTTTATTAGAGGATAAGTTGTAACTACGGAAAGTGGCTAATAGACCTGAACGGCGAATTACGGGCAGATATGAAGCGGTATATACGGCTGCAAGGGCAGAGTGTAGCGGGTATGGCGATATACGGATTCATGGGCCAATGAGTTCGGCATAGATGCGGTTCCGATTAGCCTTGTAGTAGGTAGCTCATACAGTAACTGGTCCGATGAGATCGAGCCAACTTGATTCACGGAGAAGAGAGATTGCTCAAAGGATTGATACGGGAGACACGATTAGTGAGGGGGGCAGTGCTTAGTGCCAGTCGTGAATATATGAGACCGAAGGTGCTAGGCAACGCTATGACAGCAGTGATATACGCGCAGGCTAAGGAAGGCAGCGGTTATATGTAGCTCACGTATAATCAGCGGTATAGTTACGGCAGGGTTTATCTTATGAGTCTCAGAGAATTATTGTGCCTGGTGTACTGGGTGTGTGGATTAGATGATGGAGCGCGTGAGGATCGTAGCATCTCTAAGCAATAGGCTGTACGGGCCATCCTGGTGCGGTTAGCTCGAGCATAAGTCCGAGCAGAGTCATCTCAAGAAGTAGTTTGTGTTAACCACCTGTACATATCTGTCACATGACACTTCATAGCGCATGAACTCCTCTCACTACTGTGCGCTCATGCTTAAAAGGAACAATGACGTGCAGTATAGTAACCACATCACAATGTCTTTTTAAATGTCAACGCAGTCGGATTCTCATTTTCGAATTCAGACAAGCGATAACCAAGGTGGAATTCGGCTATAGAATTGGATGCAACTCAATAATTCTCTCTCACTTTCTTTCGTAAGTTTGACTAACCTGGTGAGGTTTATGGAGGTTTGTTGAGAATGCAAATATATAAAACAATGTATGTAAACTCAACTTTATTAAGTGCGTTCATGTAATATGTAGGGGTTTTACCATAACCGTTTTCAAGTTGTTTCCATGGATTTTTGGTTTTCATTGCATTGGGGTCCATTTCGTTTTCATTATGTTATTATGTGCATGTGTCGAGTAACTCAAGCGAGATCTTTATGTCTTTGTATAAGCAATTCAATGGCGAAAGAGTCACGGTGTGGACAGCGCTTGCGCTTTCATCATGGCTGAACAAGGTGTGTTACTCCACGTTTGTTTCTGCCATGTGACTAGATTGTCAAGGCAGAGGGAGTCGGTGCGTTTCATTGTGATGTTTAGTACAAGACTAACGTGGTTGTTGTTTCCTTGTGCAGATTTGAGGTAAGATGAGTTTGTCATATAGTTGCAAGTTTATGGCAGACGTTCATTTATAATTCGTTGCATATGTGTCATTGTTCGTTATAACTTTGTATATATTTTGCTAAAGCAAGACCAGGAACTTATGGTGAATACGTTAAATCAGATTGAACTTAGTGGACCAGACGCGTGTTCTTAAGGACACACTGTTCTTAGGAACAATGATAATCCGGTAGCAAAGTGTCCACAACGGACTCTTATGCTAGGATGCTAGGTAGTGTCTCGTTGTGCATAATAGGTAAGCCGTAGAGCGACACGGGCGTGACTGGATAAAGGCATGTCATAGTAAATGTAGGGTTAATAGTGATCGCGTTTGCTGTAAGGCAGCTGACAGTGCTGAAAAAGTAAGGAATTGTAGTGTTGCTACCGCGTGTTAGATAATTCATGGGGGAGTGAAATGGAATTGAATGAGACCAGGTGAGGATGTAGAGGACGCGTGCTACAGTGCGCGGGAATGTGGGTAAGCAGATCTGATTCGTTGACAATGATCCCCCGAAGTGCCACGACTGTTACTTGATGGCGTGGGGGGCATAGATGATTGCACCGGAACGATTTCGGGGCAGGCATGCCGTGAGATACCAGTTCTAGCACGGGGGCGGGAGCTCCCCTGCATTCGAGCCAACACTACCAGGGCCAGACGCACTCCACGTGCGGGATTGAGCCGTGGGCCAGAGCCCACGCACGCAATCACCTCGATGTAAGTACCCCAACCGCGCGGCCCGCTAGTAACGCTGTAGGGCGCGGCCTCACGATCCTCACAATATCCAGAATAAATATAACAACCTAAGAACAGATTTTGAAATCATGGTAATGACTCTTTGTTAAGAATAATTAACAAACCAAGCAACCAAATTCAATAACACAATTCGAAAATTGAGTTTAAAGAAATGAGTAGAGAATGATACCGTAAGCTTAGAAAAACCAGAAGAACTTTGAGTTGATTTGTTAGTCCACAGAAGCAAAATGCAGAAATTCACAAGAGTGCCGCACAGATTGAATATTAGTTGAAGGTTAAATGCTGAGGAGTGGAAAAGGTTGTGAAGTTTGGTGAAAATTGGAATAGTTGGTGAAGAAAAGAGTTGACGTTTATGAGGAATTATGGAAGTAGGGAGGAAAGAATGAGTAAGTAACAATGGGAGTTTTGTTTAGTTTGAGTTTGAAATGTAGAGGATGAGTGTGAATTGAAGAGTAATTGGTAAAAGTAAGAAAGAGGAAAAGAAGGGAAAAGAAAAGGAAAAGAAAAAGAAAAAGAAAGGGAAAGAAGCGGGGCGGTGGTTGGCCGTAGGGGGGGGGGGTAGTGTGGTGGATGGGCCTGGGTAGAGAGGGTGCGGCTGGTACGGGGAGAAATAAAGAAAAAGGAAGAAGAGGAAAGGGAGGAAAAGATATAGAAAGAAAAGAGAAAAATGCGGGATTTTTCCATTGTTATTTTATTTTTTAATGAAAATATGGAACGTTCTTTTGTGGTATAAGCGCCAACAATATTCGTATAAAAGGCCCTCATTGAGCTCTGTATTTTCTACTTTTTCGTCTTATTTTCAAAAAATTTGGAAGCTTTTGAAACTCAAAGCCTCCAAATAAAACCAACAAACACATCGCACCAAGAATCCCGTATGAAACGAACCCACCAACGGCTGCCAACCTAAGCAACGCAACACCACGAACCTCTCACCCTAAGAACTCTGTCAACAACCCGTCCGTAAAACCACAAGCTAAAAAGACTAAGAGGGCCTTAAAAAGGTACGACGAACCTTAGCTACGAACAAAACCAAAAATCACAACCAAGCACACAACAAAAACTCGCAAGAACACATATCAGTTCCAGAGCACATAAACAGATGAAGGTAAACACGCAGAACACGAGTAGCAACACAACAACTAGGCTCTTAGCGAGAGTGGATTCCCCTAGGAAAGCACAAGACACAAAATCATAGAAGAGTGGGCCGAGAGCTGCCTCGGGGGTGCCTCCAGGCGAAGCCGCTTCTTAACGATCACTAAGGGCATAGCGTTGACATTCAGCCATCAACGGGGACGTCCTATATGTGCAGATCAATTACGAGAGAAGTGCAGCACTTGACCACACAAATATGCATCAGATGGATTGACAGAGATGAAGAAGAAAGTCGAGATAAAAGCGAGACAGGATTTTACTATGAAGGAAAATCACTAAGAAGCCACTTTACCTCACAGTGACTCATTAGGGCGGATCGATTTTGCTCTTGTTGGCGTGGCATTCTGCCCCTAAAGAGAGCGACGTGAACCTTCGGCGAATCGGAACAACGCGATCGAAAACCACGTTAAGCATCATCTCATCTCACACTAAGAAAGGTTAAAGATTCAGCGACGTGACGGCACTCAATCGAGGCCTGTCAGGACGCTTAACCGCTTGGCGACATATTTGTCGGATGCTCAAAAGGTGCTAGACCTTGCCCAATTAACGACGCCACATGCTAGCTTTATGAGCTTGCACGATGTAAGGAGGTCGACAACTTAGCAAAATCATGGGTCTAGCATCAATATCGCGTGCTGATACTACCAAGGATTACTCTAGAAGGATGAGAAGGAGGACGCGAGACCAGCGTAGCGCAATGGTTACAACGGTATTTTTGCTCCATGAGATGTGCTCTGTGAGTCCCAGAGCTCTTTACGTTCTTTCTAAACGGGAGTCGAGCATTTGAATCCCTCTCCGGCCAATCCACGATAGAGAGGGGAAGTACGTCTGATCCGCGGCCTGCTTTGTGCTGTGTACATCGGAGTTGACACGGGGGAGACGCTCCCGGTTGTTAGTAGGCTAGAGTAAAGGGTCGCATATCGCAAGCAAGTTATCAAAAGGATGTCTGGGAGTTGCAGCTGCATTGAGCGTACAAGAGGGATAGGCTTTATGGTTCGAATCATGGTGCCGCTGGGATTCGGCTTAACCACTAAGCAGATGTTAATGGAGATAGCCATTGTAGATGTTTGACCCACAACCGGGACTCGGTGGTGTCCGTCGCTTTATTAAGACTAGGTAACACGCGGGCTGTGCGGAGCAAGGGTAATTGAGTGTGGGGTCTGTGATGTGCATAGGTATGGGGCTGTAACGTGTTATTCGAAGATCGGTAGGGTACTAATAACACTTGGAACTGCGTACGGCCACCCCAACGGCTCAACGATAATAGAAGTCATCGCTCTGATGCAAGAGAATTCATGGTCAAATCAGGATCGGAGTAGCGAGTTGGGAGGAACGGTCCTAGAGAGAAAGTAACATGCGGACTCTTGAGCTATGCTCTGGATGAATCTCAGCGACCGAGGCTCACTGTGCTTCGAATCCTGGTACGCTCTGATATTGCCCCGGTGTTCACCTTCTCGCACACAAACTTCGAGAATTGGGTGCATCTTATCTAGCTCCATTTGAGGCAATGGAGAGATGATGGTGGGTTGAAGTAATATTGGAGAGATTACCGACATGGAGCTCTAGGAATCTCTCATAGGTTGCATTACACACTAATAAACCCAGAAGGCTAGAAAGGGGTCTTGGCCACATTGCTACTCAACATCCACGTTTCACCTTACAGTGGGGCTTCACACTCAGGATAGAGAACGTCCTATTCTTCTCTTTCTCTTTGTTCCTCTGCCAAAGCCTCAACTTTCGTTATGCCTCCGTTTCAATCATCATCGGTGATCACCCTCTCCATGCGTTGAGCCGCCTAACCTCAAGGCTTGGGATCTACTCATTTCCTCACACTTTTATTGTTTTTTCACAGCTCTCCTTGGTTCATTTTTCGTCTTTATCCCTCATGGAGGGCCTCGTCGACCCAATGCTGTTCCTTAATCGCTGCAACCTTCACCATCATATTTACTTCAACCAACTCCTCTTCCTCATTGAACTCATGCATATGAACCCCATTGTAGACACGACAAATGGGTTCCCAAATGAGGTAAATCGATGATGAACAATTAGTGGCAGTAGTACCCAGTTTCGTGATGCGTTTACGAGTTTCCAAGAAGACGTAGCTGAGACTGCAGTAGGCAAATTTTCAAAACATTGTAGTTATCTGTAGCAGGATAGAAGGATAGAAAACTACAAGCAAACCTATAAAAACGCACTAAAAACCAACAAGGCTTTGCAAAACTGAGGAACAAAGGTGGATATGGCTAAACACAAAAAGGATATTAAAGATGATAATGACAATAACAGCACATAATGGGCAAAATAGGAAGGGAAATAAGTGCCTAAAATGTCACCATGTTTATGATTGGGCACTTAGTCTGTAGGTATCGATGCTTTCGCGTGTTGGTGACAGTTGGGTGCTATGTTCATCGGATTACTTTATCCCATCTCGCTAGTCGTCCGGGGAAGATTAACAAAATGGTAACGCAGCGTATATGGCAGGATTACGTAATAGCGAGATGTCTTTTGTATTGGCGTGCTTGACTGCTATATCCATCTGCGGGACTAGTCGTCCGGGAGAATAAACATGGGAGGTGATCGCGATATAGCCACGATTGGCGTATAGCAATGTTTTTGTGAATGCTTGGCATGCCGTCGACACAATTGGGCTAACGTGTGACGCTTACGAGGAACGCACTTCGACTGGAGAATAGTGCGCTTTGTTTTGATCTGATTCCACTTCACTTGATCGTGCACATTGATTTCGTTGTGACTTTGCAATCGCTTACAGCTTATCGTAGCTGTGTAGGTGTATTTTTGTAGCAATTTGATAACTTTCGACCATTCTGCTTGCTTAGTTGATGGTATTATGGCGTAAATGAGCGAATGTATACACTCTTCTGAAATCCTTTTCGTATTAATAGAAATTTGTCGAGTGGAATTGTGGCATTCCGTTATCCATGTGCGTTCACTAGGGAGAAGAGTTGCTCTTCTCACCCTCTAGTTGCTTACGTGCTATTATTCCTATTGCTAGGAAATTGTGCATTTTGGTATTGTGTTTAAAAAACCCATGTGAGGTGGTTGACGTTGTCCTTTTACTTGTAGTTTTCTTTGAATGCTGTGTTTTTTTAACCCATCTTGTTGCAGTTGGAAATGACGCCCATTCGAAGGCGAGCGGGGAACGCGAGGCTGAGGAAGTTTGTTGCAGTGCGGCCGAGTTTACTAAAAGGGGATGCCTTCCTGAGGGACCTAAGGGCCTGTCTGGTACCTACAGGAAGCATGATGAGCGCATAGCCTTTGAGCCTGCAGTAGCTCAGGATCCTCACAGTCACCGCACGATGATGGATGGGATTAGGAAGCTGTTTAGTACACGTTGTCGCAACGACTTAAGAACATGACAAGGCGGTGGACGTACACTCCTGCTGTGTGACAAGAGTCAGGATTCCTATGAGTTTCATTGAGGAGCGCTAGCCCCCCGGTGGAGCCAGTTGTCGAGGTTTGGTGTCTATGCTTTATCACACCTTTTTGTTTCCATTTGCTTTTCTGTTAGTTATGTGCACATAACTTTGACTTGGCTGTGCAGTCTGATTAACAACTCGGTGAGATCCCTTTTGCTGACTTGAGGATCCATATTGGCTTTGGACCCAGTTATTGGGCCCTGGTCTCCGGCTGCTCAG
>SNQN01007067.1:12969-35142 GCA_008642245.1 Bassia scoparia
AGTGCTCTTTGGTCACGTGTCTTGCATGTGCTTTGTGGGCCTGGCCTCATGGGCCATTCTATCCGTATTGGGCCTTTAATCCATGGGTTGGGCTGTGGCTATTAGGCTTCTTGTCTAATTAGGCCCAACATTAATAATTACAAAGTATATAGAGTAGGTGATAGATCGAAGAGGTGACGCTCGAATTTGCATGACTTTTTCTTAGATGTTGATTGATGCATAATTAAACATAAACTTTGGGTTTTGGCATCTAATTGTACAAGTTCATACAAGGGGCAGCATAATCTTACGTGCTGTAATGAACTTTATTATCATATACTCTACTTGTACTAACTACTAAGTACTAACTACATCATGTCATCATTGTATCATTAATTTGCGAGTTAGGATCCTCTATTTCCCTCTTCATACATCATCAACTATTGATTTAGGAAATAAATTGTTGATTTTTTCAAAAAAATTAAGAGGATTTTGACTCATATTTTTCATACTCCGTACTTCCTATATTCTTTAATAATTTTCATACTCCGTACTTTCTATATTCTTTATTACTTGCATCATTTCCTTCTTTTAGAAGTTTCAAATTACTTCCATTCTTTCGGTCTTAGATTATTCTTTACCTCTCTCTTGAGTTGTGGGTCCTTCCTCTTTGTCTCTATCTCTTTCATCTCCTAAAATATTGTGCAATCTTGTTAGTTGCACCTATAAAAAAACAACAATAGCATATACCAGAGGAAGTAGATACTCAGCGCAGGTATAGAAATAGCGCGGGTCAAAGTTGGTCAACACAACATAAATTGTTGGACAATATTACAACGCGTTGAGAAAATGTTTGACATATAGTTGGAAAATATTAGAAACACGATCATAAGACAATGTTAGTTTATTTTTTGACAACGTCAGGATTGAATGAAATTTGTTTTGTTTTTTTACACATGAACAATGGTGAACGGTGCCCAAACAGTACTACGATAAAAAATCTAGCCCTACACTAGATTTATCATTTCTCTGTATATTATGTTTATAATAATTTAAGAACAAAGACGAGGTTGAGAATTGATCATAAAATTTACCGAAAACAGGGGAGAAAATCCGACCACCAAAGTTACCACGTTCTCATCGCACTGATACATATTAGAGGGGCTCATTACTCATATTTTATTGGGTCAATAGTACTCCCTCTGTATTGTTTTAATTGCAACAAACACTATATTTACAAATATCATATTAATTGTAATAAATTCAAACTTTCTATTTTGGGTTAAAAATTTTATTGAAATACTCCCTCCCTTTTTTTAGATGTTTCACTTTCCTCTTTAAGACGTTTTCAAATAGATGCTCCCAACCAATGTAAAAATAACTTTTTTACCTTTTATCTACTTTATTTACTCTAACATTAATGAATTACTCATTTTTAAAGTCAACTTTTATTATTTTACCCAATCTATTCACCCAAAATTACTATTTCTCACAAAATTTCATTCACACATTTACTCTTTTACCTAACTTATTAAACTTTTTATCCAATTTACTCAACTATTTTATTCAACCCAAGCAACTTTTAAAAATCGTTGTAAAATGGTATGAAACATCTAAAAAAAAAGGAGGGATTAGTTTTTTGTATTGGTATTAGAATAGTTTATAGTGTAAATAAATAGTGGGGCAGTTGGGTGATTACAAAATAAAATGGTGGTAAAAGAACTCAAATGAGGCATGCTTTCCACTAAAAACAGAAGGAATAAGCTGGTAAAGTGGGCTTTGACATCTTGGAGCTGCAATTATGGACATTCGTCATCATCATCAGGATCACTGGACTAAGGTTTTATTTTTTGCTTCTTTATTAATTCATCCCTTATTCTTCATTGAATTTCTGCTTCTGTTTAATTCTACTTTCTTGTTTAAATCGACTTCTCTCGTATCATGTTAAACTTCATGTATGTGGCCTTAAAATTTCTCAAATTTGCAGTTCAAGAAGAGTTGCGTGATTAATGATATGATAWTGAATTTGCAGCTCAATCGTATTGGTAGTTTGAATCACTATGTTGGATGTGYGTAAATAATTGTACGACTCACCTACGATTAAAACAGATTACAATCTATGATTGAATCACTATTTCTTGTTAGAATATACCTAAATATTCAATACTTTATAGAGTTGGATGATTCTAAATGAATGGTTTTGAGTTAGGTATCCAAAGTATTATAATGGGRGCATATTCAAAACTAGAAACAATTTCGCTAAGAAGCAAAACCTTTGGTAGAATCTATGAACTTATTAGCTTAATTGGTGCCAACTGATAGAATTATTTTAAGCTTGTTTTTTAAGACATTATTGATATGATAAGCTTCTAAGTTATGTTTCTTATACTTGCAGCTTGAACAGAAAGGTACCAGTCCTGGAGCAAGAAGTTCACATGCTATAGCCATATTAGGAAGGAAACTCTATACCTTTGGGGGTGAATTTACACCACGACTTCCGGTGGACAACAAACTCTATGTATTCGATCTAGAGGACCAATCATGGTCTGTCAATGAGGCCACTGGAGATATCCCTCCGCCACGTGTTGGGGTTACAATGGCAGCTGTAAATGACATTATCTATGTCTTTGGTGGCAGGGATGTCCAACACAAGGAGCTCAATGAGCTCTATTCTTTTGACACAAGAACTAATACATGGGCTCTTCTTTCTAGCGGAGACACTGGACCAGCCCACAGAAGCTACCATTCCACTGCAACTGATGATCGCCACATGTACATCTTCGGTGGTTGTGGTTTTTCAGGCCGGCTAAACGACCTTTGGGCTTATGATACCATTGATAAAAAATGGATGCAATTTCCTCCTCCTGGTGATAATTGCAAAGGAAGAGGGGGGCCTGGGCTTGCAGTCGTGCAAGACAAAGTTTGGGTTGTGTATGGATTTGCAGGGAAAGAGGTGGACGACGTCCACTGTTTTGATCTCATCAAGAAAGAATGGTCTGAAGTTGAAACAACAGGGGAAAAGCCAACGGCCCGAAGTGTGTTTTCCACCTTTGTTGTTGGCAAATGCATATACATCTTTGGTGGGGAGATTGACCCTAGTGATCAGGGGCATATGGGTGCAGGTCAATTCTCAGGGGAACTTTATGCTTTGGACACACAAACATTGGTGTGGAAGAGATTGGAGGATGGCTCTGGCTCAGCTGATCATCCAGGCCCACGTGGGTGGTGCGCCTTTGCTAGTGGAAAGAGCGATGGGAAACCCGGGTTGGTGGTGTATGGTGGTAATTCCCCTAGCAACCATCGACTTGATGATATTTTCTTTTTCACCCCGTCTGTCAGCAATGAGTAAGGGTGATGAAAGCATGCTCAGTGAATATAACTCTGTGAATAAAAGTAYTTCGTATGAGAAATTGTGGTGCTTTCTGCTAATGAATCGCTGTTGGTACKTGTTTATCTGGCTAAAAATAGATGCTAGAAACTCTTTACAGTAAGAATTTTCTTGTAATATTCCAAGAATGAATTTGGTAATAACCACACATTCACACCCTTTTTACCTTGTTGATTTCGAATGTAACGTTACCACTTGGAGTTATGTGTAAACTTGGGTACTAAACTTTGCAACAAGTTACCACTTCAGATAAGAGAATAGTTGTGTTTACACATAACTCGTGAACTCCAACTAATTAATTAAACCAACTAATCACGGTTTTTCGAAAAATAAAATGAGCAATGTAAAAGAAAAGGTTTACTTAAGCCCAAAATCATGGATCTTAACCAAAGCCATTAACCGAAGTTAATTCTGGAAAAAAATATCGTTCTAGTCTAATTTGATTGCAACTTAGTACAACAATATATACATACCAATATTTTTCCTCATCAGTTTCAATAAGCGACCTAAAATGATCTAAGAAAGATTCACATTTCAAAATGCGACTAAATAATCATTAAATATCTCAATTACTATCCAAACAAGAGTTACCGACGACCGCCCTCTGACCTTTTAACTCCCTGGATCACCAATCATCCTAAATTATCATTAACTCATTAATATACAATACCCAAGTTTCGTAAGTTATGGTTCAAATAGACAAACTATCCTCAAAATCTGTGAGGCCGATATGAAACGTACAATTATCCCATGCAACTTTCGCATCCATGAAACTTATCCCTATTTCTCCCCTTACAGTAGCAAAATATATAATATTCAGAATTTAAATGGTATAAAATATCAAATAAAAAAATATGAAAGAATATGAGACTTCCTTAGCATCTGCAAACACTCCAATTGCTACGCTTTCTGTCCAATTTACGATGCATAGATAATACGTTCAAGTCACTCCAAAAAGACTACAACTTGATCTTCTTTTGTTGAGGAAATTGAAATCTTGGTTCTTTCGGGATTGTTGGCTGCTTTGAAGACCTGACAAACCCCCATGAAGAAAATTCAGCCATTCAATTACCACGTGATAATTCGAAATTGGTATGAGAGAACCCGTTACCTTCTAGTAGAAAGCCTACGAAGTATGGCATCCGGCTGAGCCTAGGCACAAGTTCCCTTCTTAATCTTTATTTCCTCTTCCTCTTCTAACTGAGAAATAGCAAAGGTTGTTATATTAGTACTTTTTATTGTCCAACAGCACAGCCGTCACTACCAGTTATCTAATTTACCTTCTGTTGCATCTCTCTTTCCATTTTGTATTGCTCGATCATTGTCAGTTTCTCAAACACCTGAAATTTAAAATTAAAATCAAGATAACTGACAAATTTAAGGAATAAGACAAGACATGCAGTAAATCACAGAGGATGCATAAGCCACTCAGTTAATGAAATTCAGCTAACATACATAACTGAATGTTAATAAATATGTGGCATTTTATGCCCTCTCGTACAGAATAATTACGCATGTACCTGGTATCAAACTCCCTCGTCTTCAACGGCCCCACTCGCGTCACTTCAATCAATGGCTGCCTAATATACGTGGTGATCTCGTTTAAGTGGTTTTCAAACACTGAATAGCAACCAATTAACCAAAATCATCTCATGTTAGCCCACTTTCAGACTGTCCTAATCAAAATCCTAACAAAACCAGAAAATCAGTTTCAAATTCTTAAATACTAACTAAAAGTGGGCTTCACACCTCTGGTTCATCAGTTGTCCATGGTAGACCTTGTGCAATTGGTATTCTCTGCTTCTCTTCTTCCATCATCAT
The DNA here is from genome assembly GCA_008642245.1 of Bassia scoparia. Lineage (NCBI taxonomy): Eukaryota > Viridiplantae > Streptophyta > Magnoliopsida > Caryophyllales > Amaranthaceae > Bassia > Bassia scoparia. The sequence continues at coordinate 18,158 of SNQN01007067.1, forward strand.
TTCTTGCAATTTTTTGACAAACTCTTCTTCCTTCATTTTTCCTCTTTGCTGGAATCACAGAATGAGGAAACATATTACATAAATGATAAATGGTAGTAATAAAGGGACAAACACAGGAATAGACGAGATTGTAGCATGAGTCACAACGCATAAGCAAGGAGATAACCAAGCATAAACAGCTTATATAAAAATAAAAAAATATATTAGCAAGGAGCCCTACTGTGGATGACTCCATAAATTATATATTTCAAAATATAAATAGGTTTAGTTTCCTAATTACTGAGTTTCATCACTAAAGGTATCGATTATCCGAATGAGCTTTAACTGTGAAAATGAAAGTACCAAGTCATAAACATTATATTGTCCAAACTCCAAAGTAACATTTCTCACTGATGATGCACATATACATGATGAAACTCACTTCTTAGCACATGGAGAAAAATACATGGTCTCAAACTAACCAAACTAAGCACAACAAATGGAATATATTCAATATTCAGAATAGTCTTCCTAAAAGGAGCATATGCTATCATATGTTTAGAGACGCCAACGCTTTTCAAGTTCATCTATGTGAATCATTCATTCATAGAGGTTAAATTTTATTCAAAGTCAAAGTTGATCCTTACAAATAAGTCCAAAGCCCTAAGTCACTTATTTGTACCCTGAAACAATTCTTCTATGTGATAAATACACAATTGTAACATCCGATGATATCTGAARCAACAATATTAATGTACTTATCAGTTATCATCAACATCCTACTTAAGTGTATGTAGAGTACTTTAGCCAGTGTAAGCTGTCTACATCTCATTCACTTGTTGAACCCTAATCTTCCAATACATGATCACATTCATATAGTTAGTAGTGTGTYACATCATCCTTTATTTCRAACCATTGCAATCTCAACTTCACTTGTTGAACTTGCAGATAACTGTGATAGTATTGAAGAAGTACTGTGCAAGGAACTTGGACAGAGGGTTATCTTACTGTTCGATATCRATTCATAGAATGAGAAAAGTGTTTGTTTTATATCAAGAACACAAAATCTAGTATTAACCCAGTATCAACAAATTGGGTTAATTAATAAGGGAAATCACACAATTCACATAAATCCCTCTATCTTCATAATACACACACATACACAKACTGGGACAGAGGGTTATCTTACTGTTCGATATCGATTCAGAGAATGATAGAAGTGTTTGTTCTATATCAAGAACACAAAATCTAGTATTTAATCCAGTATCAACAAATTGGGTTAATTAGTAAGGGAAATCACGCAATTCACATAAATCCCTCTATCTTCATAAAACACACACATACAAATACACATAAACCCAAATCTTTTGAACATTGTACAAAATATGTAAAGACCTGCTTAAAGGATTTCAAGTTATGATTTCTCACAAGCATAGAAAGTCTTCACAAATTAAATCCTCATCATACTTTCATGCACCATAAACATAGCTAAAAATTCATTTTTACCTCTGTCCTGAGCCTAAATGGTCTTGAGGATGTGACTCTGTGCTGCTGCTTCTTTTTCCACTTCTTCCCACCAACAATCTCAGAGCAAAATGATCCCTAAATGATACTCAAACACATTCCTCAGAAACACATCCCAATGCACACATTACACATATACATAACAAAAGCCAAAACAAATTGCTCTTACACTTCTCCGGCTTCTTCGACTCCCCATAGAACTTCTGCTTGAAACACTACAAAAGAAAAACACATTCATAATCAAAATCATAGACATCGACTAGCTTTACAAAATCGAACACCAAGTATGCARTGCCTCATACACCCACAATAAAAAAAAATGTAGGTACCTTCCCCTGCCACTATCCAATGAGGATGAAACCTGGGCATCCAACCCCAAACTCTCAGCATTAAAAAACAGCTCTCCAGGACAAAATGCAGTGGACGATTCCTGCGTCGCCGGAGCTCTAGGTGGTTGTTTCAATCCAGGCAATCCCCATTTGAGCCCTTTCTTAGCATCCTCGATCTCCTTCTCATCATCTTTCTTATCAGATACCTTAGGCATTGTTAAAAGCCTCTCAAATGCCTTCACCAAATGCAGAACTCTTCCTGCACCCGCCTCCGGAACGCTCTGCCTTGCTTCCTCCAACAGCATATCCCTCCTCCTTTTGATTGTTGAACTTCCTAACCCTTTTGGTGATTCACCCTCCTCAGGTTCACATTCAGCCTTCTCATTTGAACCCCGAGTTTCGCTTTCTTCCCCATTTCTCTCATTATTCCCACAATTTGGTTTGTTCTCGGTTGATTCTTCAGCACGATTTTGCCCCAATCCATCAAACCCCTCCAAATCATCAAACCCCACTTCACTACCACCACCTCTACTCCTAAAAAACTCTTCTTGCGAAGCCCTCAAATTCTCATAAGCAASACACAAACATTTKCCATTAACCTTATCTTTACACTTACAATCCCTATTCAAATCTTGCTTCTTACCATTGATCTTCTTTGCAACAACAAACTTCCTCTCCCTAATCTTCTTTTTCGGTGAAACAAAACTTGGGTTATGGGTTGAGTTTTTAGCTCCTGATTTCTGGGTCTTTTTTGCAGATTTAATTGAAGGAGAATTCGAGGGTTTTAATCCAGGACTTGTGAGATTAGGGTTTGAATTCTCTTGATTTTTTACTTTCTCTGACACATTTGATCGAACACCTTGTGGGTGTTTTGTTGGAGTYGCCATTTTCGCTTGTTTTGAAGAAATTCTAAAGAGAGACAGAAAGGGTTTAAGAGAGAGAAAATGGTTGGTTATTGCGATGAGTTGAGACGGAGAAAGGAGTTATGGAGGAGAAAAAAGTGAACGTTGTATACGGCGCTCTGTAACGGCTAGTTTTCTCTTTCTATTAATTTTGAATTTTTTTCCTCCATAATTTCGATTTAATAGTGTGAAGTGTTTTTGAGCTTTGGGCCATTAGTTAATAGTATGCTAATGCTAAGTGTGATCAAACCCACTTTAAAATACAAACCTCTCCCATATTACACATAAATTCTCCCTAAAGAAATGAAATATGTTGCAGCAAAATCCCAACTATTGTTCTTTTACAAAATAAAGATAACTATGTATTGGCCCGGTGCAATGCAGCACAGCTTCACTTTGTACATTGACGTTATTTTATTAAAATTGAAATAATCATAGGTACTACAATGATGAAAAATAATCAAGAAACAAAACAAAGGATTAAAATTTAAATGAAAAAAAAAGCCTTCTATGAGCTCTACCATATCGAAATTACTACCCTCTGTTCCGACGAAATTCCTGCCACTTCCCTCCTCATATGACTTCATGAAGATCCTGCGACTTCCACCATTTCTTATCTCCTTCTTTACAGAAACAAATATATTTCTTTAATTGTGTGGTCCATCAAGTAACCCATATATTCACTTGCAACACACCCATATACATTAATCAACACAATTATTTGTTTCTCTCTCCAATTTAAATCTACTTATAAACCCACTTTCTTATTATAATTACTTTTCATATTTTAGTTCCAAATAGTGTATTACACCTTCTTCGTTGGAACGGAGGAGTATATTCTTCCGTCCCAGGCGATATAGACACAATTCATGTAAGAAATAATTGTGTTTTTATGAAAAAATAAAACATGAGTAGAAAAGAATTTAAAAAAAAACAATATTATCTTTGTAACTATCACAAAGAATATTTCAAAAAAAAAAAAACAATACATAGAAGAATATTATGAATGATTTTTGTTGTCACATTTATCATTGATTAAGTAAACAAAAATATATTATAAAAAAAGTGAAGATCAAGAGGACATCGATCTATAGAATCTCTATTATGAATATCTCTGTAAAAGAACTCATTTTTAAACTAAAAAGATAAAAAAGAACAGCCAAACGACACATGACATATTTAAAAAAAGAAAAGATGGAAATCACACGTCTTCTAATTTCGTTCCAATTCCATAGAAAATATTCGTTTTAAACAAATAGAAAAGGAAATAAGACGAAAATGAAAAAAAAAGAAATAATTTTACAACCCAAAAAAGTTAATAAAGGTAAAAATGAAAGGAAATTTAAAAAAAAAATATGAAATTACCATGTGACAAAAATAATAGTTGAAAACCCTCCCAAAAAATAAAATAAAGATGTGTAAAATGAAAAAAAATCGGTTAAAAAATAAAGAAATCATTTACAACAAAAAGAAACAATATAGAGGACTTAAAAAAGGAAAATTAAAGAAGAAAATGAAAAAAAGTAATTTTCCATGGCTACAAAAATATAGGCAAAAATCAAAATCATAAAAGAAATATAGGAAATTTAAAGAACTTTTCATTAAAAAAATTGTAATCAATTAATTAATCATTTATTTTTGAGATATTTAAAAGTTTCAATTGATTTACTTGATTTGTTACATAGAATTGTAACAAAATATTGTTACACTAATGAAAAACCTAGTAATAATAACGTCAAACATATCGAATCATTAACAACATAAAGACCATTATGTAATTAATGCAAATACTAACCTTTACATCTTTTTATATAGTATGGACTAAATATACCTGGCAAAAAAAAAAAAAAAAAATACCTACCCAAATTAGACAAGCAAAATCGACTAAGGAAGAAAAGTTGCAATCTAACGAATAAAGTAATCATAAAACAAAAACCTGTTGCAGACCGATATCCCGCTATACAATTCACAAGAATACAATTTCTGGTTCTGATAAGAGGGTCAAACCGAACTACCGTTTGCGAAATTAATTATGATAATTAACAAATTTTTTAAGTGAAACCAATTTGGTCCATGCTTTGGAAATATATTGAAATAATAATGGAATTGCTTAAAAAATAGAATTAATATATTATTGAGCAAGATATGTTAAAAACAATCAAAATAATTATTTATACATAACATGAGTAAAAATAGAATTGAGATTATGCCAAAAGAGTAAAAAATAGCGAAGCAAACATATTAACAAACACATAAAATAATATTATATTATTTATCAAATAAATATCAAAAAGAACATTCTCGAACAAATAACAATGAAGTAAGTAATAGAATAATAAATATAAATATAATACTCCTCATATTCCTACAATAGTAATAAAGAGCGAAATTACCAATCTACATTAGCAACAGCGAACGATTCTCCCAATTGCCAATGATTGTATTTTGTCAATCTAGGATATTAAAAATTCATCAACACTTTGAATATAAATATTAATAGGTACTTGTATCATCAACCTGAATCCAACAAGACCTCACATATTATATATTTTAACTTATTAAAATATATATTACAAGATGCGTCTCACTGTAATGATTGTCAAAATAAAACACACATTTAGGAACCAAGACTAGAGATATATGCTATAACATTATCACCATTAAGGAAAGTGTACAAAGAACCGCTTACAAAATACACTAACATGCAAAAGTGCATGCAAAAAAACAAATAGAATAAGTGAAACATTGTCTATATGCACATAATTTAACGATCATGCCAAAAATTAAATAAAAAGGGACATATTGTACCTTTTAAAAAAAAAAATTTTAATTTTTTGAAAAAAATTTTAAGACTATGACATATTCACCAATGTAAGTCAAAACCAATAAATAATATAAAAACAAAACCCAAAAACATTTGGGAAAATAGGGTGTATATATGTAAGAGATTGTATAAAATAATTTTTGTTGATCAAATAGAGCTCGACCTTGAAAAATTGAGCTTTTTCATCTGTTCAGCCCTACTCCATTTTTCATTTTTTTTTGGCTTTGGCTATTCAAAATTTAAGAGAAGCATTTTTTTACGTTAAAATAAATTGGGCACATGTCTCATCTACAGTGTTCCTGTTCGGACTTTGAGGCAAAACCAATCGCCAATTTTAGACACCCGAACCTAGTCCGCCCAACCCCAAGCTATGATTAAAGCATCTTAATTTTCATTGATTCACCTTTCCACTTCGATTTAATGCCATAACTGGAAATTCAACTGATATCAACTACCTTTCGCCTCATAGACAAACATCTAATATGCCGGGCATATACTATAAATTGCACGAAAGCGCTCTAAACAAAGAAGAAATAATTCTAAGATATGTTCTACATCCAGCACATTTTGAGCGTAAACTCACCAATTTATGTACTCTTAATGTACCTTTTGCTTTTTTTTTCCCTTCTAAACAATCCTACGAGATCCGACCTCCTAAATGAATGTCATCTGATCTGGCGCGAAAATTACATAAAGAAATCCAGTCTCCACTATTGTTTTCAAAACTCATGTCTCTCAATATGACACCGACCAACTAATTGATATAAATAGGAGTAATGTAGAAGTTTATAAATCACAAAAAAAAAAAACCAACGGTCTCATAAACCTACTCCGCAAGGCCTTAGATGCATATATCTATATGTAGTTAAGAAGATGTTAATAATATACACCACCGGCCCTCCACCAATTTTCCCTTTCATGATACAAGTATAATAAAGATATTATTTCACTTCACTAGATATGAATTAAATTTATATAATGATATAATGTATGTAAAATTATGTCTCCCCACGTCAATACACATGTAGCCATGAAAACCTCTTCCCAGAAATGGAACATTTGAAATGGACGAAAGCTTCAATACCTAGAAAAAAAAACGTTCAAAAAAATCATATAAAAAAATTTTTTATTAAAAAAGAATAACGCTCAAAAGGTGTCTGGCAAACTTATGATAAAAAAAAATTAAACAATAAAAATAAAATGTTATCAACAAACCAATATAGGGTTTATCTATATGTTACCCTTTGTATCTGAGATTTTGCCCTTCAAAAAAATCGTAACCTTAATTGTAATACTGAAATGCCTGTTGGATTAAGGTAATCCTGAGAGCCATGAAATAGCAAAATAAACCATTCCTATATTAAATGTGAGCGTCCTACATAATACACTGAAACTACTTACATCTGACACATTTTTTCAAAAACCGTGCTCAAACAAGATAATTAATAGTAAGACAGTTTAGAATGCAGTCGTATAGATCCAAAGACAACAATCATACTAATGCATGTGCAGTGAATGCGCGGAAAACGTCTAAGGTTACTGCACTTATAACTACCACGCTAGGCCCCTACACAAATTAGCTTACCAATTGAATAGAGTTTAAAATATTATATTAAAATTCAATCATCAACAAATGTAATTGAAGATGAAATTGGAAGCTAATTAGGTCGTATTTTAACTCATTAATTGATAAGTAATAGATTCTTTTCATACGAAAAGTTAATTTGGAAAAATAAATGTCAATCAATTGATTTGTGTCTAATATGTGAATTCAACTATTGTTAATTAAAAAGAAATTGTGAATATTTTCTAGTTTGATTGTAAATGGTATGGATATAATGAAAAATCATTACATTGTTTATAAATAATTCGATGAAGTAAAAAGAAAATAGATTTTTTTTGCTATAAAGTAAAAGGAAAATTCTTCTTCATTAGTGAAGGGCCATGGCAAGGAAAACTAAATCTAAGAAATCGCARCAGRGAGGTGTGCAATCAGCTTAGTTTAGTAAGCATACWGTTAAGGATTAAAAATATTCCGTTGACTTTGTTGACTAATTGCAGCCAAGAGTTTGACTAATATTAACCAAGATTCTCTATCTCGTGCGTATTTTGGTCTGATAATGTAACAGAAGCGCCAAGAGGGGATAGTAAGGATATAGCCCATTATTTACGACCCAGAAGAAGAGGTCCATCAAGCGTCGAATAGGAACTTGGAGGGAAAGGAGAATTCAAATGCAAGGAGAGCACCAAATAATTGTTGTCAAAAGGAAACTGCCATAACTTCTTCCCCACGATCCTTGTTACCCAAGGCCTACAAATAGGTGAAGCCGGATCAAGAGAACAACAACAACAACACATCAAACAAATCTATCTGTATCATAGCATTTACTACTTTCCTTTAGCCGCACTTCGCTTAGTAGCTAGGTATAGTTTAGCGTAGCTARCATAGCATAGCGTTGTTCATCGTCATGGATCAATAGCTTGTTACTAACTTTCCCAATTGTGTGAACATGGAGGTAATCATCCTTCCTTGTAATACTGTTGTAGTTTGACTCTATTGTTACTATTTTAATGGAAGGCTTTTACATCTTTTCAATCTTATTTGTCCTAAACTTCAGTTTCATTCTACATACACTAGGCTTAATTTCCTYCGTTTATACACTCTTATCTTCGTGTACGRCCCTAGGAGCCATTTTTAACATTAGCAMGGTTATCTAAATGATCAGTAACAAGAGGGGAAACCCCCTACCGAACCAACAAAAATTGGGAGGTTGACTTGTTAGTGAAGTGCAAAATCACCTCAACAGGTTGTTTGGCGACCATAGTGGGAGAGAAGGTTATAATGCATCAGTTTTTTCTCAACCATGACCCCTAGATGGTCCACCTAAAGGGGTGGTAATCAAGAAGATGGTAATTCATTTGATCAAAATCTTGAGAATTCACCYGAGGATCTTSTTGATGTAGAAACTGTTCCACAACATCAATCTATTGAAGATCTTAACCCTCTTGAGCAAATCGAGTCTCAAACGCAAGGCTAGACGGTTTTCATCTAAACAAGTCAATCAAGGTTAGGTGGTAAACAAAGAAAACACAGAAGGTTAGTTTGTAATATAAAACATTGCTCGTCCAGTGAAATTATCCACGAGAATAAAAGAGATCTGTTAGGGAATTATGACCGATTATTACCAGATTAAAACAATTGGCTGATATAAGCACAAAACCATTGAAACCAACAATACTTTTACATGCATTGAAATTCAAAAGCAAAAGTATTATCTAATCAAATTACTAGCTAAAGGAAAAAGAGAGTTTTCATTGAATAGCCTCAAGGAATTTTGTACCTAACGATTTGCAAGAAACGACTCCGAAAGTTTCGACAACCTAAGAAACGTTTGGAGTGTGGCTGACGTGATGTCTCGCGGTCGTTTTTCGTGACTTGATTTGTGTTTTGAGAGAGATTTTTGAAGCCGCTTTTGAAATTGCACTTTGTAGTATGAATTTCATTTTTTTTTTTATTAAGCATCGGAGAGCATCGTATTTATAAGCGTATACGGGGAAGACACAGATAGATAAAAGGAATCGATAAACCATTCAAGGCCGTATATACATTGTTGTGTGGATGTGGCTTGCCACGTCACACAGTGTACTATATGATTTTTTTATTGGGATTTTTTCCCATATACCGTCTGAGCTTATCGCGTATTAGCTCATATACCCCTTCAGTTTTTTCAAAAACGCTCCATGATAGCCCTGAGCTCTCTCCATTAGCTCAAGTGCCCATTAAATGAGAGTAAGGTGTTAAATTTTGTGATTTTTTTGAGACGTATTTTACTGCCCCCTGATTATATCCTCTTCCTGCATTCTTCCATCTCACTCAATCTCCGCACACATTTGGGGGTTTGAAAGCAGAGCAGCGAAAACGAACAAATTGTTCCCTCCGAAGGGAACAAAGACAAGCACGAAGAGTAATGGAAGGCCAAACTCCCCCAAAAATCGTCGCTTCCAAATCGAAACTCTAGAAACAACAACAAAGACAACGAACGACTCACTAAGCTCAGCACATCTCCGACGCCTAATTCAGCTCCTGAAAGTGAGTTCTGATCCAATTATCGACGTTTCCGGTAAAAATTTAGACCTTTTCAGTCTCGCTTTTCAATGGCGACGCAGTGGTTTCTGCGGATGGGTTGTTGTGTATGGAATGTGTTCATATTGATGCCGGAAAGAGTTTTTGCGGGATCGACGATGGCGCTGGGTCTTCATCCTCCGATATCTCTCGCTTGGAGATATATCTCCTGAGTGGTTTCGCGAAACGACCCGAGATTAATAGTTATTGTGCCCTCTGGGATGCCTAAACCCAATGGGACTTGGAGAATGGTGCGTCGACCTACACCGATCTCAAAAAAGCTGCCCAAGATAGTTGCCCACATGCCCAAGATAGATAAGCAAGTAGATTCCACAGCAGGGCACGAGCTAGAGCTTCTGTAGATCGCTTGATCCCATTACATGGGTTTCCATCAATCCTCTGAGATATGGAGTGAAATGACTCATGGACATAAGACACGTAGTCTTGTGTCAACACATGTACGATTAAGTGATTTATTTCCTACTCTATGATGATTCGGATTTGATTCTTTATGAGACGCGAGTGGGGTTGATATTGTTTGAGATACTAACTAAGAGAGTGATGCCATTTGCGTTTAAGGATATTGCCCCTTTGGCTATTCACCTATACACGTAAGAGTATGAGTGTAACATGCCCATCATATTGCTAAGCAGCTTGAGACAGGGGAGCGTGGAAAGCCTTGACATTAGATACACAGGATCATGACTGCCAATCTCTATTTATAGCAGCACTAGCAAGGATAATAGTAGGCTTATAATTGTTCACTAAGTAGAAATTTATGAGAAGTAGACCGGTTTGGACACTCTAATTGGGTATTGTATCGACGCTCTATGTTTTTTTCATACGTCTACTATGATGGCGTTGAATTGAGATGCGCACATCCGAAAAACTGTATTTGTTATAGGTGTGTTATAGAGGGCTTGGAGCTTTACTGGAAGTGATATAAATTTATTGGAGGTTTTTTCCTAAGTTAAGATCACGTATGTTGAAGCTTTGTTTTGGGGCATAAAAGTATTGAGCGTATATCCTCCCACAGTATCATAAGTGTCTGCATCAGGCTGTTTTCTAAGACATGCAATCCCCAAGGAATGGAGAGAGAAGGTTCAGATATATCACAAAACCAGGGTGATCGTTGCATAACGCTTTCATTGGTCGGATAGGTTGTTTGTCGAAGTCAGGGGAACAAGTGGCCAGTATTTTTCTGTGCTTCTCTCACGGGGTCCAGTGCATTCAATACAGGATGCGCGACAAGTTTTTGAATGGGGTGAAGAATGCTGACAGAGGCATTACCAAAACTTACAAGAGTACAGACCTCTTCAGGTCTCTTAGTGCCTACGGATCTTGGATTAAGGTCCCAGGAAGGTGAGACCGAATTAACTAATATGTACTTCCACGTACGGATGTCTGAGCATGCTTGTCTCCGGCGGCGTTCCTGTTACGCCCAATGAACAAGAGAGGGCATCGTCAATTGCTCACATAGAATTGCCGCGATTTTGGATTTTGTCTACTGATTTTATTTTGTAGAAGCCATGTCTTGCAGGGGAGAAATGCGTTACGAGGCAAAGCAGTATAGAAGTTTGGTGTTGTGACTCTCTAATTAGTATTTTGAGAGATTAAGCTAGGTATAGACTTGTGCTGCGCCCTCTTGTATATATTCTTGGTGGCAGCTTCTACAAGATTGTGGATACTACCTCAGTCCTGACTCACTCTGTCCAGCCCCATCAAGCAACCATTACCAAAATTAGAATTCATCAGGACGAATGACATGAAATGGGCTATAGCGTTGAATGGTTTCAACCTTGAGTTTGAACCAAGGAAAGCCATCAAGGGACAAGGGTGAGTGGTCGTTTGCGACAGAGAGCACATATACGAATAGAGTGTGGAAATTAAACAAGACTCTTCCTCCAGTCGGAAAACTAGTCAGGCGAATAGGGTATGTGAGTTAAATTAGTGGAGTAGAGTATACATCCACCCAAAGACGGGTAGTCATTATGTGTGGGGTTTTGGGGCAAGAGATACGTCAAATACATTCATAAAAACTCCTAACTGGAGTTAGCTTTTTCCCGTCCCTACAAATAAAAAAAAAAAAAGGGCTGAGGTATAAGTTTCTAAACGGTAGATGGCTCAGGGGTATTATTTGGACCCGCCCGTTTTTGAAAAACTGAGTGGGTATATGAGCTATATACGCGAAAGATCAGTTTGGAGTTATTAAATGATCTGGAACGAAAGAGAGATCACGTCTTTAATTATTGCTTCTTTATGGGATGTGATGTTGTAAGTTCCAGATCCTTTTATACGTATTTTCTGAATCCTTAATCTACGATCGAACCAGAGTGAAGTGAGCCTCATGATCACAACTTTGAGCCCTCTTGGATCGGCTCAATTTGGGAGTACCTCTGGACATTGGTGGAGCTAACAAGGTGATAACAGCTCTGATGAGCAAAAAATTCCGAAAAGTTAGATCTCGCCAGTATATCTACGATCGTGGATTTCATTTCATATAAGATAATTTTGATAAGGTTAGAATCCAAGTATTAATTTGGTATGAATTGAAAATCCGAGTTTGTAATTCAGAAGTCTATTGAGTTGAAATAAATTCATTAGAGAGAAAATGTCAAGAAAGAAGAAAAGAGAATCACACAGGGAGTAGAAATTACATGCTATCATATTAGTATGAAGTACGACTGAACTCAAAAAATGAAGAAGAACAAAATGAAAAGTGGAAATAAGAAAAAAAAACCGCGACAGGCAGAGAACAATCAAGATATACCGATTGGTTTTATAACTAAGGTTAGTGCGCGACAGAGTTACTATAGCACCTATAGAAAAAGCCTAAAAATAGAAATAATTAAAATAAGGAAATTTGCTAATAACTACCACATTGGATTTCAGCTTTATTTCCAGAACAAAGGTCTGTTTCTCGCGAGATGTTATATAGTATTCTGAGTATAGAGACATAACTACCACCGAACTTGAGCGGAGGTTCATTTCACTTGACCCGCGTTTTTATGTTTTGTTGCGAATCACTACGCACTTATCGGAGTGTAGTGTACCAACCAAAAACCACCAGTACATGAGATGGCAACTGACAAAACACTTGAGTATAAGATTGAAAGAGCTGTGCGGCTGGTCTACCCCAAGATCTACAAAGAGTTGCACAACCCATATACAAGCCGTGCAAAAAAATGCTCCGAAACCTCCTTACGGGTTTGTCTTACTCTTACAAGGCGACAATATCGCGTTGTTCAACAATTCGAGAGAAATCACCTTATACCTTCACATATGTAACCTCCTAACTAATTAGCCTGAAGAGGGCACGAAGTCTTCGAGAGTATCGACGATATCCAGAAACCGAACTGGACCTGGTTCCCCATACAAACCACCGCAGGCAAAGGGCATTCCCATAATTCGTAAGCGGAGAAAGCTCTCCGCACGGAACTACTCATAAAACCGCTCATGCGAGTAAACTCAACACTCATAAGTGTGCACGGAACCCAGGAACAACCTCGCTCAACCAGAAAAATGCCCGAAATGTCAAATCTCATTTTCGAGCACTAACGGAATCTGACATAAACCACGAAACATGACAATTCTTTGGGATCTTATTCTCTAATCTTAACACTGAGACCTTTGTACACTCTTGTGGCGAAATGTAGGGCGTACAAGAAAGAAGTAACATAATTACGGTGCTCGTCATAACTTCCAAGAGAATTCTCTCTGTAGCGCACTCAGTTAATGCATATTTCGTAGTTATTCGGAGAGGATTCACATACCACAAATACGGTTGAAGCTGAAGACCACATGAATGGTGACAACAAAAAATGGAACGTCTATCCAGTGTGAGAAATAATGGCTTACAAAGGGATTTCTTGATAGTGGTGACAGAGAATATAGTATTTAGGGGTCGAAGTAGTAGATCAGAGAGTGGTGGATTTGCCGATCAGATGCAGGTTTGAGTTTGTTAGGGGAACAGTGGGATGGACAACAAAAGCGTGCGAAGTTGTTGGTAATTGTCCAGTGTTGGCTCTGTGCGACCATGATTTTGGCTGGGTCGTGGAGTCCACGGCGAGAGAGCCGCATTGTGGTGCATTGTTATTTGGCGTGTTCTGAGGCCTGATACAATACACTACCAAAGAAAGTCGCGAGAGTTGAGTGATTTGCAAACCAGGAGAGAACATAAAGATCGATAGCTGCGCAAGCAATAATCGATTGTGTGCTCTATATTTGTAATATAATACAAGAGATATCGCTTGCGGACGAGTGCAGTAGATTTCAAAGAGAGAGTGCATAGTGGTATGGGTTAATATCGAAGCAAATACATTGTCCTATAAAATACAATTACTATTTCGGTGCCTCATTAATGTCAATCTAAGGGACTTGCCTACATACGACAGAATTCGAGTGTATGATTCCCAGAATGCTGGCAACAATCTTTATTTCACACTCTTATGCCAAATGTGGATTGTAGTTTTATTTTGGTGGACTATTTTGGGCGTCACACTGTGTCGAAATAGATCTATTTCGAGAGATGTCGTACTTTTCCTCTTCGGGACTATTCAAATCTTGGTGAGAGAGTCTCCTTCAGATATGATATATATCAATAGTAGGCCTAAAGCCAATTGGGCATCCAGGTATATTATTAAACCTGTCATACTAATGGTCAAAGCGTGACGAAACGGACACGTGTAGGGATGGCAAAAACGCGCCAACCGCCAAACTGCGGCAACGTGCGGCAGATCAACTTTCCACATAAAACTCTGCAGAGTGATGCGACCGAGTGAGGGCGAACGATCGCTTAGGCTCCACGAACACAGTGCATACATTGTACAGAGCGCTATCCCGGATCGTCCCATCAAGGAATACTCAGATACAACACGGGTGAATCATCGACCTCTCCAGCTGGTGACCCAAAGCGGCACCTTTGTGCGCGATTACCTTATCAAAAATAACCTATTAAAACTAAACTTAATGTAGCTAGTGGTAACAGGGTCCGAATCCACAGGAAGCAAGCTCGCGATATTTACATTTTACGTCTTAAAGCCACTAAATCAAAGCATACATAGCGAGTATACGCATAAGAGGAACCATTTGGCTGTAGTAATTTAATAGGGCTATCGACTCAGCCTCTACTAACATATACGTAACAGCAATGAATTACTATAACAATATACTCTTGGTCTAGTATATAACATAATATTTTTGTTTTGACTAAAGAGCTTTGTGGTGAACTTCGGCTCTCCAACCTATACGAACAGATCATTCTCTATGAATAGCACAAGAATCATGGCAATAACACACGCCACGCAAATGCCTACACATAATCAGGAACATGCATAGATCAAACACGGAACAAAGCTCTCTCGAATCAATTTGAACATAGAACTACTCCTAACGTAATTCTCGACTGAATATTGAAGCGGTCAAGAGATCTCTATCTATCTCTTATTGATGTTAAGAGGGAAAAAAGAAAAACAACTCCTCTGTTCTTACTAGAGCTTCACTAATCGCAGATGAATATAAGCAAAACATTGTACATAATACTCGGCTGAATGTAAGGCTCTAAAATAACTGTATAGTCTGGAGATCGTGCACTCTCTACGAAGAGACTTAACACACTTAAATACACAAATCGACAGATAGTGATATTATGATATTATAAGCCACAATCCATAGGTTCGTCAATTGAAGCACATCTCTAATCTCTATTAATCAATCAATATTGCTATAGATCCCCAATCGCTCTAAGAAATTAGACACTCGCTATAAATTAAATGACTATTCACTCTCTATGATAGGATTAGTGAATATGGCTGACACAATGAGCATAATAAAGAGAAGCTAAAGCTAATTCACAACTTCTCATAAAAGGCTAATAATAAACGACATAGAATATATTGAAGAGTAAATAAAAGTGACAAACTGCCGATTGCAAAATCTATCAGGTCTATATAGGAGTTTGTAAGGAAGGTGGGTGAACAAAGAACGTCAGTTCTAGTAAGAGAAATTGGAAAAATAACTCAATTGAGAATACTCCCCAATTGTATGTTCGCTTCCCTACATTGGCAGTTAAACCTAACCAGTGTTCTTTGTCAGATGTATTTGGAGGCTCACGTCTATGTAAGGACACCAGGACCTCAGGGAGATATTTTAAGATACGGTGTGCGGAAGAATTAAATATATACAAATAGCTCAACCGCATATATGATCTCGCAAGTCCAATTATTTTATACTTGGTAACCAGCAGATCATGGACTCATTAGCCCTTTGGATCATCTGCTCCACTTTTTACCTAAGGATGGTTCATTTGGAGCCTATCCGCATTGGAAGGCCTAAAAGTGTCTAAGCTAAGCATGTGGATACCGATCATGTCAGTAGTAAGCAGGATGAGGTGTAATCCCCGTGATGGATTTGGGGCATGCTAACTCCAAGTGGATAACACCAGTATTACTGGAAATTTCTGTGTTCTATCGCCTGAAAATCCACCACAATGCATTACTTTTGTCCATGTGACTTTGCCCCCACGATACTGTGAGGTGGATACATTTGGCTGGACAATCTTTGATGAATGATAAGCCTTGATTCCCACGTTTTGAGGAATATAATGTTGGGTTCTGGTTATGAGTAAAGGGATGGATTCTGAGTATGCACACTAGTGGAGGTTTGAAACTGGTCAGCCATGTAGGTACTCCATCATTGCCATAACTATAACCACTGCGCCCAAGGTTTATTGTTGTGGGTGGAAAGGTTCCCATTGATGCCAGTCCAAATGATTTGAGTTTGGGGGCCAAAGGAATATAAAGAAGGTCATGATCATTGTGGTTATAGCTTCACTTATAACCTCAAGCTTGGGCTATATTCCCTCCCTGACTCTTGTCCCCTTCATAGCGATAACAAAAGGAGGTAATTTTTCTTAGATTGTCGACAGTTATCCTAAGCCATGAGCGATTAACACTTCATTAGCCTCTCTTGAATTGATTATGCTTTTTTCACTAAGGCTTCAAAACCGGTAACCTTAGTTTGCAACAGCCTTGGGACAACGCCACGTTAGAGATTTAACGTATCATTATATAATAATCATACCCACTTGTCTGGTAACCGCCTAAACTAAGAAATGAGAACCAAAGTTTTCAACTAGACAGTTATCATCTAGAGTTTCATGCGCCATAACACGATAGAGATATTGAACTATTTCCCAATGGTTTTCCTTTAAGTCCTCAACAAGCTTTTTTCACAATATCCACATGTTAGCATGTATATTGAATTGAGTAAGCTTTTGAAGTTAAAGTATGATCTCCCTTGTTTAC